>VYXF01004962.1:45823-99279 GCA_013397295.1 Polioptila caerulea | reverse complement strand
GTCCTCATGCCAGAGAAGCACAGGAAAGTTGTTTGTTAAACCATGGCTGTGCCTTCCTCTGCTTTCTTGGGTTCTAAAGTAAAGAGTAAAGATCCCAGGAGAGAAGGACTCACTCAAGACAGTCCCTGACAAATATTGGCCAAAGATTTGAATAGTGAAGAGACAGTTCTGTGTAAAGTTATCTTTGAAGAAGAACTTTCTGAGAATGTGGAGGCAGGGTGAGTGTGAGTGGAGAGAGGGAATGGATAAATCAAATGCCAATAGGGAATTTAAAATCAATGAGTCCATTTTGAAGGTTAGACATCATGAGAATACTTTTAGTCTACAAATAGAGTTTTAATTAAGGATTAAGGGGAAAAAGATCAAAGCATGATGAGTGTTATTTCAGGAAATACTGTATCACCAGCAAAACAGCATTAAAAGTGCTGCCATTGTGAGTTACATAAACCAGATGAACACTGCCCAAGACAGTGGGTTTCTGTGTGAAAGCTACTTAACTCTGGCCTTGATGTTCTGCTTTCAGCACTTGAAATGAGAAATTTTTGGCTTGTCCCTGTTTATCCTCCTGGGTGTGCTGTTTGGGCAGAAGAGAGGGTGACCCCAGGGTGGGATTTTTTGGCTTGTCCCTGTTTATCCTCCTGGGTGTGCTGTTTGGGCAGAACAGAGGTGACCCCAGGGTGGGATGGATGCTCTGGCAGAACAGACTCAGCCTGCAGAGCTGCCTGCAGCACCTTCCAGCCCAGGGCTTGCTGTGGGCTGCAGGTTTGCACGTCACACTGACAGAAAACTCCTTTCTTCTGTGCCTTTCCATGTGTGTGCAAAGGCCTGAGGGAAAGTGTTCGTGTCAAAGCTTGTGCCACCAGCTCTGACCTGCACAGTCCTGCCCCAGCTCTTTCAGTGTCTGGGAGCTGCCACCTTGAACTATCACCTACATCACTCACTGCTCTATTTGCAAATAAAATGGACACTAACCATTCTTTAGAAAAACAATAATCTTTGGCATGATCTAGCAAAGACAAGTAACCTAAAGTTTCTTTCAGCAGCAGTTGTTTCAGCAGACTTTGGAACCTTTTCCACAATTTTCTTTTTTTTTTTGTTGGATGGCTTTTTGTTGGTTTTTTTTCCTGTTGGTTTTGGAACAGATCCAAATGCCCAAATAGCTTCCAGGTGCTGCAGGATATTCACTGCAGAGCACAATATTATAGTAAGAGTCCACAGGATGCTGTGTGTGTCCTTACAGGTACATGGCATGGGATTCTCCATCCTGGCATCTGTTGTTGATAGGTCCCAGTACAGCCATTAATGAATAGGCAGTGCTGCTTTCACTCTGTATAGCTCTTTAGCACTTCCAAACAGCATATTCCTTTGCCACAGCATTAACTGGTATCACACCAAAATGGATTTCAGAGTAAATTACCTGCTCAGCTTGTATGCTCTGCTGCACATCAGAAGCCAGCACTCCTTCTCCTCAGCTTACCCAGTTGCTCCTGCAATGACAAAATATTCTGAGAAATAACTTAGTTTGCACAATTCCAGGAAAAAATGGATTGTTCAGAATCTGTTGCAGCTGATGAAGGTGTTCAGATTTGCTTCTTGTCCAGCAGCTATTCTGTCTAAAGGTAGCTGAATTAGAAAAGGTCTGTTGCCTGATTAAATAAGGGAAAATAAGAAATAAATAAAAAAATATGATTACACATCTCTATGTAAGCACTACTGAGCTGTGCATTAAGTGTGGGTGTCTGGGTGAGGTAAATTGGTTTGGTGTGGTGTGTGGCACACAATTTCACAGAGCACATATGGAAGGAAGCCTTTGCCATGCCAGGAAAGAAAACCACAAAGGGATTTTTTTCCCTGACTGGAAATCCTCGTAAAACTGAATGTCTGAACTGGTGGGACACAATTAAGTAAGAGGAAAAATTTTTTTGGCGTGGGACTTATTAATTCAGGAGAAAGCAGCTACTGGAGAATTGCAGCTTTGGTGTTAGGTGGTTTTAGAGCTAGAGCTAGAGTTACTCCATGAGCTTAAAAACAGTCATGGCAAGATTTCTCCTTTGTGGAGAAGGACAGTTGGAAAACCTGACTAGAGTGAGACCTGGCTGTTTGCCTGAAAGGAGATGGAACAGGAATGAAACAGCATAGTCTGTTCTGGGTATGGTTTATACAGGGCACTCATAAAGGCTACAAACAGAAGTTGGCCTAGAAGAGCATAGCTGCTGAAGAGAAGTGGCTGGTGCTCACTTGGAGCCACAAAACTTCCAAAATACTGTATAGCATTTGGATTTTTATGTTGCAACAGAGAACAAAACCCAAAAAAGCAGAACACACACAGTACTGGGATAATGAAGCTGAAAAACATTGTGATAATTTATAGCAGCCTAGGCCTGGTGATTCCTAATTCCTTAAAACAGCTTCTGAATTATAAACACATAACCTGAATGTCGAGTCATGGACGTGAAAAGAGTCAGGCCCCAGACTGTGCTTAGCTTCTGTTCTGTGTTCTGGGTAATCAAACTGTTTGAAAACATCTGAGGTGGCCAGAATGGGTAACTTAGACAAGGCTGATTCCTGCAGAGCAGCCTTGCCTCACACAGGGCAAGAACCCCCCAAAAGGCTGGACAAGATCTGAAAAAAAAAGAGAAGCTTTGTAGGAACTTTCAGTCGAGGTTGCAGAGATGATCTGCTCCAGCAAGTGAGATTAGTGTCTCTGAAAGAGCAGTCAAGTGCTTCAGAGAGTTCAGGGATTTTTGTGTAATCCCTTTTCCTTTTCCTTTTCTTCCTTTCCACTAACAATGGTACAAACCAGTGCTGGAGTACAGGTGACTCAGAATGGTGCTGTGATTTATTCTTCTGTTGACTACATTGTTTCCAGCCTGGAGGGGGAAAAAAAAATAAAAAAAGAAAAAAAAATGTTTTAGAGAAGAGGTAATCCCACAGTTTTTGAAAGGTACAAATCTATCACTCTCACTCTCAGTGTTCTTCTCTTCTTCTCATTGCCAACAGGCTCAGGAAGTGGGGCCACCAAGCAGTTGGAGGCCAGAGGATTTAGATAAGCCAGGGAGAGGGCACTGGCCTGGCACAGAACTGTGGGTGTACAAAGAACCCCAGCAAGCTTTTTGTCTTGGTTCCCAAATAAGAAATATAATCAACGAAGAGCTTCTGGTATTTCAAGGACAGGCATGAATTTTGGCAAATTCATCAACACCATTAACATCAAAACCTTTTATCCTTTCCTCCAGGAGTGCATCATTGATGAAGACTGTGAATCAGGGAAGTATTGCCAGTTCTCCACCTTAGAATACAGATGTCAGCTCTGCAAGCCCCAGCACACAGTAAGTCCTGAATGAGAGGGGATTTCATGTGCTCTTTAGAAACTCAGTAAGTTACTGTTGCTAATGTCAGCGAGTAAAAATTGACAGAAGAGAAGCTGCAGGGCTTTCTGCATGAGGGTAAAAAAATGGAATAATTAAAAATCAAGATTGAGATGGCCCAACACGTACCCTCCTCCCCACCTGTTCTTTGCAGTTCTCAGCAGAATACCTGTGGGATAAAGAAAGTGAAAACTTTGTGGATGCTAGCTAATCTTTG
The DNA here is from genome assembly GCA_013397295.1 of Polioptila caerulea. Classification (NCBI taxonomy): domain Eukaryota; kingdom Metazoa; phylum Chordata; class Aves; order Passeriformes; family Certhiidae; genus Polioptila; species Polioptila caerulea. The sequence goes on along the minus strand of VYXF01004962.1, from coordinate 95,694 downwards.
TGTTGTAAAGTGAGCTGAGGCTGAAGGAGGTGGGACCAATGCCCTGACCTAGAACCTGGACATTTGCAGAGCATTTTTTCTCCTTAATTTGCAGCTCTTAGTAGTGCCAGTGTAGTCCTACCCCTTGCCCTGTGTTAAGCACTGCCTGTGGGATCCAGAATAGAAAGAAATACAGATTTTGTATGGCTGCCCAGACAGGGCTTTACAAAGAGAGGAAAAAGCTGCTGAAATGCTGACCTGCTACCACTCTTTAAGATTGTTAATCAACATAAAAAGGAAACAAAGTGACACACATGGCTTTTATTAGCTTGACTTCTTAGGCATGTGCAGTTGAAACACTGGGCAATTGTCATACAAAGCAACCTTTAGCTAGAGATTTGCATTTCTGATTTGCAAAGAGATTTTTTTCAGGGAGGTTTTTTTCAAAGATTCTTGGTTACCAGTGAGGTCTGGTTCTTATTACAAAAACGGCTTTTAAGAAGACTTGGTTTTTTTGCTTTGCTCTTTGAAAACAATTCTTCTGAACAAATTGTGAATTCCTGACTGCATTTGACAGTGGAAAAAAATTGCAATGTTCTCCATTGATGATGTTTCATTTATTAATTTTTGTTTCCCTTGATTGCAGAAGAGAGGGACCCAGGGAGAGTTTAGAGCAGCATTTCAGTTCCTAAAGGGGCTACAAAAGAGCTGGAGATGGCATGTAGTGACAGGGGGGACAAGGGGGAATTGCTTTAAATTGAAAGAGAACAGGGTTATATTGGATATTGGGAAGGAATTGTTCCCTGTGAGGATGGGCAGGCCCTGGCACAGGTTGTCCAGAGGAGCTGTGGCTGTCCCTGGATCCCTGGCAGTGTCCAAGGCCAGGCTGGATGGATGGAGTGCTGCTGCTCTGCCGTGCAGGTTCCTGTCTGGCAACAGTTCCATGTGTGCTTTAATTGAGAAACAAAGTAGTTTAAAAATGGACATATTACAGATATTTAAAGTATGTGTTGTTGTCTTCAGGTCCAGGGTCCAATTCTGAGTGTAGCTGTGTGTGATAGCACACACTGAGTGCTGAAGTGCCAGTTTTGTCCTGTGCTTTGCCCTTGGCAGCCCTGCTCACGGGATGTGGAGTGCTGTGGGGAGCAGCTCTGTGTGTGGGGCCAGTGCAGGAGATCCACGTCCAGAGGGGAGAATGGCACCATCTGTGAGAACCAGCACGACTGCAACCCTGGGACATGCTGTGCTTTCCACAAAGGTACACGAGCCTTTATCCTGTTCCTCTCAGCACGCAGGAACACTGATATTTGTCTCTTTTTAGCCCAGGGGAAGTGGTTAAGTCTCTACAGAATCAGTAGGTTGTTCTCCCTTGGCCTGTGGAATGCACTGGGTTAACTCCACCAGAAAACTTTGATAGAGTTAGGAGTGAGAAACAGCCTGATGGGGTGCACACTGGTGAAAACAAAGCACACTAGAGATGAGACCAGCAGCAGAAGCACAAAAATGTGCATTTCCAAGAGGGAGTCTTAGGCACTCAAAAACAGCAGAGCTCTATGTCAAGTTTACACAAAATAGAGCAAAAATGAGAGAATTAAAAGTGTGCAGAAGAAATGAAGGAGCTGGCTGAAAGTGGCTTCTCCTTCCTCTCAGCAGGCAGCCCATCAGAATCAGACTGCAGAAATCTGCAGACAGATTTCCTTCTCTGACTTTCACGTGAGCCTTGCAGGGCATCCCACCATGCACTGGTGAGCAGGCAGCCAAGAGACACAGAAGAATGGTGTCCCAGCTTGTCAGTCCACATGGGAATGTGAAACTTGATTTAGAGAAGGGAGCACAGAGGAGAAGATCTCAGGTGTGAAATCAATCCCCAATCTTGCCTGGTTGGGTCCCAGTTTCTTCTACTGCTTTATACCCATCAGTTCCTCACTGCATTTATCACAGTTCACCTTATGTTAGTAGTGACAGGACACAATTCCAGGCATCTCCCTACACCAGGTACATACTTCCCTAGCTTTTTTCTTTGCTGTGAGCCAGAGCAGACCTTGTGCTGATGGTTGGGACTGTCCCACACTCAGCCTGCTGGTGGATCAGGCCACCAGGACATTCCAGGAAAACAGAGGAGAAAGCTCCAGCACCATTTAAAAGTGAAGAGGATCTGCTCAGCTTCCCCATGTTGATGTTCAGCATTACATAGTGGACCTTCAATACTAAGTAAGCTTGGTTAGGAAGGAATAAGATATATAGTTATTGAGAATATATATACACACATATATATAAATCAATAGGTAAGAACATTGATAGGATACCCTTACAGGAACATAAAATAGTGCTATTGATTAATAGCAATGAGTTTTTATTCTCTATGGCTCTCTGCTTTAGCAGGGCTTTAGGGTTTTTCAGGTTAGGCCTAACTTCAAGGCTTTTCCCCATCACTAGAATATTGCAGATGATTGTCCTAATAAAGATATGAACTTTTATATAAAAGTGTAGTAAACTGTGGAGTATTTGCTGCTCAGTATATAATGTTTTGAAATTGGGAACTGATAGGTCATGGACATTAAAGCACATGTGTCTGTGCATACACACACATCTATGTGTCTTTTGACCAAATCTGGTTTAAAAACTTAGATTTGGAATTCTTCTCATATTTTATCCTGCCATATGAGGTGACTGAAGAAAGGAGAGGAAGGGAGGTTTTATAGGAACATCTGGAAGAGCTGAATTCCAGACTGTGACTGGGAGCTACTGACAGGAGGAAACCCAAAGGACACAGCCTTCTTAAATAATTTCTTACACAGGCTGAAATACAGCCCTGTGTAGAAACGAGGGTGCCGAGCCCCAGGTGCCATCAGACAGCTTTGCCCACAGTAGAACAGATAAAATAAATCAATGTCTGACTTGTAGTTCTTGTAACCTCAGTTTCTGAACAATTGCTCTGTATTTGCAGCCTCTGCAAAGAAATAGGAAAAATAGCAGAGTTTAGGATAGAGAGGTATGTCTCTATTCAGATTTCAGACCATTAATGCTATTCATTGCAAAGGATTCCCTGGAATGTTGGTTTTCATGGGATTAGAAGAGTTTGGAATCTCCAAGGGATGGAGCTGTGCTGTACTGCCTTGACAGCAGTTTCTGAGTCAAGCTGATCTTGCTCATTAAGGATGAACTTCAAATGTCCTACTCCCACCTAGTGGAAAAAACATGGCTGTGGCTCCCAATCATGTAAAGGGACTCAAAAAGAGATCGAGCCTCTCTTTTTGTATCTTGCATACAGAATTAAACATGGGGTCACCCCAATTTAGCAGGCAGCTGAGGACTTCCCTAAAATGCCTTTCCCTTGGCCTGCAGAGCTGCTGTTTCCTGTGTGCACACCCCTACCTGAGGAAGGTGAGCCCTGCCATGATCCTTCAAACAGGCTTCTCAACCTGATCACCTGGGACCTGGAGCCTGACAGAGTGCTGGAGCAGTGCCCCTGCGCCAGTGGCTTGAACTGCCAGCCCCTGAGGTAAGGCAAGCAAGCTCCCTGGAACTTTTGGATTATTTCTGTGGTAAACAGCTACAGATTCTGCCTCACTAGAAATGGTGTTGACAGCTTTTCTCATCAGCAGCGTTGAAATCTTCTGCTTTGTCCCACACAGATGTGCCTAATTGAGTTTGGCAACACATTGACCCAGTGTGAATCAAGTGTGTGGATTAATGAGGCTGGTACTGCTTTTTAATCAGTCAGAGCTGCCAGCTGTTGAGATGCATCATTCCAATTTCATTCTCTGCATACAGTCCCTGTCCACCAGCTCTTCTGTGAGACTGGGCTTTTGTCAGATTTTTGCTTGCTTTAGAATGTAAGATATGCTAAAAGAATTTTAATACAAGCTTTTCATAGGTCATGCTTTTAATATTTTTTTAAAAGGAGTTATATGCATCATCAGCAATTTCATTGGCAGAAAGTGAGATAATTTCTGTTTTGCTAAAAGCATTTTTAGAAAACCTACATTTTCTATAAAATAAATTCTCAAGTTTGCTCCTACACTATCAGCATCACATTAACTTTCAACAAGATGTCATAGCTGGGATAGAGATGGAGATTAATATTTCTCTTTTCTGTGTCCAACTCGATGTTTTTTCATGCTTGAAAAGGAATTGGGCAACATTTTGTTTCATAAATGTCATCTAAGGAGCTGAACCCTTCCAGCACCAAAATTTTTGTTAATGCACCATTAACCTCAGGGCAGGTCTGTCAGCAAATGTCAGGTCTAGTAAGAACATTTCAGATGAGGATACAGAAACACAGAAATTAATCAGGATGTGAATATAGCTGAAATGTCCCAAATTTTCTATCTGAATTTGAAGGTTCAAGTAACATTTTTTTGTTACCTGTTTTTTTGAGGGCCACTGCTCTCTTGTTTTACTAGGCTCAAACATTTCGTGCTGTTAGGATCTCTGTATGTGGAAATCACATTTGTAACTCTCCAGCTGTCAAGCATGTAAGAATGCTTGAAAGGTGCTTGTGAAGTCAGCTATGGTAGATCCATTGTGCACATCTGACATGTTTTCATGTGGGGAGGGATTGGAGAATTTCATAGACTGGCAGAACACAGAATTTTGTACTATATGACCAGATGTGCCTTTTTCCAACAGCCACAGCACTACATCTGTGTGTCAGCTGTCTGCCAATGAAACCCAGCCCACTGAAAAAGAAGATCCCTTAATCATGGATGAGATGCCCTTTCTCAGCCTGATCCCCCAGGATCTCCTCTCTGACTATGAGGAAAGCAGTGTCATCCAGGAAGTGCGTAAAGAATTAGAACGCCTGGAGGACCAAGCAGGTTTGATGCCTGAGCCTGCCTCAGCTCAGGAGCTGGTTTTGGGAGATGAAATCTAAAGCCCAAGCACCAGCTGAGTTTAGTTCTTTCTAGATTTTTTTGTTTTTTGTTTAGTGTCTTGCTTGTATGAACCCTGAACACACACTGCTGGATAGAAGTGCAATAAAGGTGTTCAAGGAGCATCCTTCTCTGTGCACCAAACCTGCATGTCCCAGCTACTGGGAATTCATCCAATCCCTAGACAAAGCCTTCTGCCAAGTGGGAACCAGAGGAGCGCTCTTCTGGATTTGTACTTTCCCCTTGTATGTTGGAAATAAACTTCTTAGTACTTGTGCTCATTAAAAAATACACACAAGCATAAATAATTTCAAGTTACTAGAAACTACAGAAGTGACCTTTGAGTACAGACGTTCAGTTTTATGTTTTTAGGGTAAGAACCATCTACTCTGACACTGTTGCAGTGACATTTCAAGGAATTTTTAAAGGAATTTTGATTTTTTTTCTTTAAAATTGGTTTGTGCTTTTAATACACTTCAGAAGCATAAATCTGTGCATGTCACAAGATGTGATTAGTTTTACCATTTTAAAAGGTCGATGATTTAAAAAATCAACAGCAAGCTTGTGCAAAAATATGACCCCCCAAACTCCCCAGCTCCCTCACCAGTTTGCTGCCGTGGCTCCTCCACTATTAATGGTTTTCTGGCAGATAGATTTCACCATCTGTTGTTGCACACAGTAAAACAAGATGTGAGGTTCCAGCCAAGTAACTTTTCATGGTGCTTCTTCCCAAACAATTCCTATTGCTCATGTCTTGTTTGGAACAGCAGAGCACCCATAACAGGAGCAGGTGTAAGACTGTGCTACCAATACGAACATTTTTCACCACTTCTGGTGTATGAGGCAGCTTTTCAATCAATTCCTTGGATACCAGAATTAATAATTAAAGGCCATTATCATTATAAACAGGGAGGATAATATTTCATTGTAACTGTCTGAGTTTTGGCTTAAGGATTCTACAAACCATTCTCACAGCAACACACACACACAGGCACTGTCTCTGAAAGTTCACTGAGTCTACCCTCCCTTTCTAGCCCTAATAAAATTATTGTGCTTTAGAGACAGCCCCATCTCTACAAAGAGAAGAAATTAAGTGCCACTGCAATTTTCCTGTTTAAAAATATGTCGATGAGAGCAGTAACTGTCTGTAAATACTGCCCTCTTAAGGACACTAGTCCCAAGTTCTTGGTGCTGCTATCCCTGGATTTATTTCGACATTTTCACCTTTCCCAGTGTCCAAGTTTGAAGAAAATTCTTGATCTATTTGAAAGGCAATTGTTTCTCTCTTCTAAAAGCTCTAAGGATGCTTTAGCAGTCTCTATCTGTGGTAAATGGCAGTTTAATGAAGTACCCTACCTCGGGGATGGTATTTCCCTCTCTGCTCCCTTTGCCCTCACTTCCAATCTCAAATATGTTGGCCAAGAGGCAGCACGGGACAGTCAGAAGAGGAATCATGAGGGAATGCCTCTGTGCAATGCCTGCTTCTCAAGCTGCCAGATTCCTCAGCATTTTTAGGTTGCTGTGGGCCAGCATGCAAGGAAGAACTGAAGGTTCTCTTATTGAACACCCCTTTCCCTCTGGAGTGGAATTTAGCTGCCAATCATACTTGGAACTTGGAGGTTTCACTGGTGAGAAATTCAGTTCTGTTAAAGGAAACTCACAGAAACAAAGAAAAAATTGGTGTGAATGTAAAGAGGAGCAGCAGGCAGGCTATAAACCAGTTCCTGCAACACTATGTACGTGGAGGGGGTGTGCACATACACACAAACACACAGCCTTGCAATTCCAGCACTGCCTTGGGGAAGTCTCTATTTCCATGAAACAATTCCATAATTTTTTAAATAAAAGACACAGCATTTAATGATCAAAATAACACAACAGAATGAACAAATGTTTTATTGGCATGTTCATTGTTGTAAACAGCATCTGGCATGAAAAAGTTTACCAAAATCTTTTGATTGTTATAAATTAGGTGGTTTTTCCAAAAACTATGGAGAATTGTTCTCTATTGATCTTTATGGACTAAAGCAAAAAATAGCTGTTCCTAGGCTTTTTAATGAAATCATGTTGACTGCATCAGTCTTTGCACCACAGCCTGAACTACCGAGTTCGTATGTTGAGGTGTTAAGAGGTTGCCCCAATATTTGACTACATATAGCTATGGAATCAACTCTGGGAAAAACAAACCGACTTTCAGCAGGTGGAGAAAAGATGCAAACTTGTAATAGTCTTAAAAACAAAATGTACAAAAAGTAGCAGAACAGAACAAAAACTTCATTAACATGGGGAAGTACGACCCTAAAGTACCCAGCATTGTCAAACATAAAATGAATACAAATTTAAATAGGCAACTATACTTCCAAATGTACACAGTGAATGTTGATATGTGTAAAGAAATAGCATGGTAAATAGCTAAACTGCAGTTCTGGTAAATGGGTAGGGCAGATTTATTTACACATCGAACGCAATACACTAGAGTTGCTCATCGGTAACCTATGAAAAACCACTTTACCTTACAACAGCACTCCTGCAAACCAACAGTGCCTACTGGCAGCTTCCTGCAGACACCTCTCAGACCCTTCTGTTTGGTGGAACAATGTTCTAAAACCTGACTCTTGCAGCACTCCCATGCCTGGCTCTTCCCTGCTGCTGTCCTAGAACCAATGTGTTAACATTTACTCCAGACTCTCTGATGAGGTAATGCGTGTATCAGTGAAACAAACAGAGAAAAGGATTCTTTCATGGCCTTTGCACAGCTTTTATTATTAAGCTATGAGTATCCTGTTGGAGGCTAGTTTCACTAGCTACTGTGTGCACACTGTCCTCAACAATTTCCACTCGTTTCCCTCCCCGCCCACTTTTGAGTTCTAATCTTTTATTTGCACATCCCTTTTAGCTTTACAGTACATTTGACTATAGTGCACAACATGATTCCAAGTCCCACAGTGCCCAGCGGGGCCCTGCCTGCGGCCGGCATCGCCCGCCTGTGCTGGTGTCAGCGCTTTACACCTAATGAATGTCCTGCCGTAATGGCACTACACAGTAGTAGTGAACCTTTTGATTGGAAACAAAAAAAATTCCCCAGGGAAAATGCTATAGCAAGTATCAGTCTTGAGTCAAATCTTTATTTGGTGCTCCATCCAGATAAATTTTTAGTGCTTTTTCTTTACGGGGAGAGTAGGTTACCCGGTGTCCAGTTTTCTGGAGTCTGCTGCTTTCTTTTTTCATCAGTTCATTTCTTTGCTCATCTGTTAATTCCATTAATTCTTCAGTTTTATCCCTAAAATGTAAACATATGTTGAAATTCAGATCAATACAGTAACCACAAGTAGACTTCTGCTTTTTTTGTTTCCTTGAAGCAACTTAGTAAAAACCACAACTAAGCATAATACTTTTCAGGGATTGCTTTATTCTGCAGGAACAGGCAATGTGTCTAAACCTGCTTTTCCAGCAGAAACATTCAGTGTTCTACCTAACCACAGACCAGGGCAAGAAACAAGCCCATACTCCTCCATCTCTCTTACTTCTCCTCTTTATAGACAACCACAGCTCTGCTCTGTTTTTGGTCTCAGTGCCAACAGCTGGAGGCAGTGTGTCAGCCAGTTCTTATCAGATGTTCTCCCAAGTCATTTTTCATCAGGACCAGCACATTCTTACCAGCTGCTTTTGCCCAGCTCACATGCAGTTATGCAAAATGCTACAGCAATGTGTCCGTGAGGTTGCCTCACCCACCAAGTTTAGGAGAAATGTCAATATTCAGCTCTCAGTCCTCAACTCCTGCCCTGGGCTACTGCCTCCAGCTGATCACCATTTTTCACATTAACAGAATTTTTAGCACAACAGGCTTTTTAAAAAGAATCCATACTAATTTCTCAAAGGAATACATTCAGACAAAATCCTTGCTCTCTAAAACCTACAGCAAGACTCTCAGTAAATCCACATGGGATAAGGTTCTATTTTAAGAAATTAAATCCAGATACACACTCAAGCATAGCAACTATCTTTAATTTCAGTGGTTTGGGAGGAAAGATTGAATAAAAAGGTACAGTGCTTGTTTTCTTAAACTTAATTAATATTCAGGCTTTTAGGAAGCTGAGGAGCACAAATATTTCAGCTGAATGTTTTAAACCTTTCCTTTAAAGTAACAAAGAGTATTTTATTACATCACCCCACAAATGTTAACCACAGCTTTTTTGTGTGTGTGTTTATGATACTGTAATGAAATATATACCTATAAAATATTACTGCACCATCATCACAAATGTACAGGGGCCAGACATTCAATGTAGATACTTTCGGATTCCAGTCCAAGTCTTGATGAATCTCTAGTATGGAAATGTCACATGGAAAGGTTCCTCTACCCTGCAAAAAGCAATTACTTAGTGAATACAATAAAACTCATAATCACAAATCTGAGCCATTAACAGCTAATAATACACAAAATCTTACTTACCTTTGCAAATTCGATGTTTTCTAAGAGTATTCCACTTATTTCACTTAGCTGTGAAGAGAAATGGTGGATTTAATACTATTCCAAAGCAATATTACACAGTGTCTACATAAAGTCAATAGTTGCCAAGTCTAGAAGCCAAATTATGTGCAAGTCCTCCAATGTACAAAATTACAGTGAGAAGTACACATTCTTAACAGTTCTGAAGTTACCAGTGTGTGTCACAAGTGACGCTTGCTGTGACAGCATTTCATCACACTTCTCTTAATACTGAAGGGGAGACAAAAAAAGTTCATAGAAACAATTAATTAATAACATTCAAGTTCCAAGATACAAAGTGCCTCATGTTAAACCCTTTATGACATGGAAGGTGTTATCCAGTCAACCTGGGAGTAGGCACTAAGTGACTAAGTGACTAAGACTCACTTCCACACACCTGCATTTCCTACCAGAATGTTAAAAAATAAAATTGCTCCCTGCACATCAACTCTTAACACAGGAAAAAAGGGCAGCCAGCTCTTTCTTCTGATACAAGTGAGGAGGAATTCTTGACTGCATGGAAGAACCTGTAGTCATAACTTCATTTCTAACTGAGGAATGCAAGAAAGCAGCCCATAGGTTAACCTGTGTAAAACATGAAGCCAGCCTGTGAACTAACACCTCTAATTTATCAATTCTCAGGGTCACTGACACCAGCATTTTTACTGGCCTCAGCATCCAAGGTGGCCTCCTAACAATTGGGTATTGCCATATATAAACATACATTTCTCCAAGAGTGAAACCCTGTGATACACTGGATTAACAGAACAGCCTCCACAGGAGACACTTGTACTGCAGATTTCTGCTGGGATGACACAGCTCTGCTGACCTGTTAGAGCATCCTGGCCTTAAGTAAAACCAAACCATACTACAGCCATACTTCTTTCCAACCAAAACAGAGTTCAACCTACTTGATACAGCAACACCAACCCCCAGCAACAGCTCTCAAATTCACATATGAGGAGGCTGAAAGGTTTGGTATTATGGAATACAAACCATTAGCTTGAAAAAACACCAAGAGGCAATAACTTAGCTTTTCTTTCATGTGTGTTTTTTGAGGATAAGGGACACAGGTACTATTAAGCTGCCTAAACTTCAAGATGTGACTTTTTTTGCATGTATTCACCTGAATACTTTCAGACCAGACCATTACATGAAACTAAGAAGTAAAGCTGATAATTCATGTGGTTTGGTAATGGGATGGGATAGATTATCAGTTCCTGGGGAAAAATAATCACCATGCAACAAGATTTCTGGAGCTATGACATCCTTGTGCTTCCCACAAGAGAACATCAATAGTAGTCTTGGTTAACACAAGAAACTTGCATCATGTTACACATTTTACCTTCTCTTTTAATTCTTCAACACTGCTGCTTTCTAGTACTACTTCCTTGAAAGAATCTAATTTCATCTCTGACGGCCTCCATCGTCTTGATAAAACAGCAAGTTGTGACATGGATTTCATCTTTTCTACTCCTAGCAAAGAAAGAGAAAATTTTGTATTAACATCACAAAATACCCTATTTCAAATTAGGGTTTGTCCATAGCTTAAAGATACTCTAATATGGAAGACTGCCCTAGAGATACATGCACAAATTAGGTAACCCAGAGTGCTGCAAGCAGTTCACTTTTAAAAAAGGGGAACAGAAAAGGACTATGATTTAGTTGAAGTTTTCTCTTATCAGCTCCTTTAAAGGAATTTTTCATGGGCAGAATCTCCTTGAAGCCATTGGGCATAGTTTTCCATAATACCCAGCTCAGTTATCCATAGCAGATCTATCCACCTTACCAGAGGCTGATTCCAGCTCTGGCATCTGCACGAGACCTTCCTCAGCCATCTGTTATTTATTCATGTGCTTCACTTCCTTTACCAAAATTAGCTTTTCCCTTTCAACTTCTACATTTCCCTCACCAACTCCACACTTGCTATTGAAATCTTCTTTCCACCCCCCACCTTCAAGAGTTTTAGTATGTGCTGCCTCCAGCCTTTTTATACCTTGCTCCAGGTTCCAGAGCTGTCTCTGGTTGACAGAGCAATACTGTTTATATTACAATTACACAAGCAGAAGTGAGATCCAAGGGTTGATTTTATTTTTAATTAGTCTACAATTTTATCATCTAGTATGCAGAACATGTGGCTTAGACATTTATGTCTAACATTACATGCTTGTTTTGCATGAAGCTGTTGCAGAACACTTGAAAGCCCTGTAGTCTACAATCTGTCTGTGAGTTAGGTGGGCTGCAGTGTCTAAAGCTGTATGTCCAAGACCTACTCACTACAGAAACACTACAGCAATTTTCTAACAATAAATAATCTAATAGAAATTTTAAACTCTAAAGCTTGAACTGCAGTGGGAGCTGATACACATGTCCATAGGAATCTGAAGGCCTCCTGAATCTCCTAGGTTCATTTCAAATTTTGATACTTACTTTGGCACAGTTCTGTTAAAACTGAAAATACCTGAATTGAACACAGCTGCCAAAATACTCTACTAACAGCTAATTGAGACTTCTTAAACCAGGTATGCTTGGGAAGAAAATTCTTGAGTGAATGGAATTCACATTCTTCATCTATACATTAACTGCAGTACCTGTTAATCTAGAGGCCAGAGAACCACTTTTCTCACCCTTAAATTATGCTTTTGCATTCAGAATCAAAATTTTAAGTGTATATGCCACGGAATGCTTAATAAATGGCATAATTTAAATTATATTTAAGCAGAATTTCAGAAACATTCTGCTCTCTAATATTGATTCCAAAATGGTTTTGATGAACAAGTTTATTTTTCCAATTCCTTCATGACAGAAGTATGTTTCAATCCTGTCTGAAACACTATTAAATAACTGATGTGCTGACTAAAATTATACAAATGTATTATGGATCTGCACACACATATTTCAGCTACCTAGTCATCACCAATACTAATTCAAAAATAAATCATTACCATCAAGTATTTCTAAGAAGACCTCCCAGTTGCTGGAAATATTGATGTCTTCTTCATAGATATGATAATCCAGAAACACAGTGCCTGGATTCTTCCAGGTTTTCTTTCGTAGGCGAAACCTATAAATATGTCACAAAAAACCCAGTGAGTTTCCACCTGCTGATGAACACTTAGCACTGCCAGAGATCAAAACTGAGTGTTTTCTGACAAAACTGAAATACTACAACTCATTGATTCAAGGCTTGGTGAAGTTTAACAGGAACAAGTTTAATGTGTCACTGCTGGCTTAGTGCTGAATCATTCATAACACAAGGGAAACAAGTCTGTATTCCATTTGTTCAATGCAGGAAATATGTAGGGATTTAAAGGAAGAAAACCATTTCCTAATTAGGGATCACCCTATTATGATTAAGGGCAGGCAGCCCAGATCAAAGCTGTACAAACACACGATGATGCTGCACAAGCAGTTTGCTGCAGTGATCTATGCTGGGCTTGCATGTAGAGAGCAGGTGGCTTTTTAAAGAACTGGTTTACTTAATGTTCCCTTTTCTGAAGGAAATCATCATTACAGAGATCCAAAGCTGCAGACATGTTGCACACAGGCAATTCTATGTAAATATTATCCCCTATAGAATTCATTCTGTGTGAGATGAAAGCCAAGAACTGCTGAGTTAGTGTTTGTATTCACAAACTGATTCAAAGACCACAGCAATTTATTTCTGCTTCTTTCATTACTTTCTCCACTAGAGGAAAGAAACCCCCAAGCACATTTTGAAATGCTATTTAATCAGGTTTACCTGTCAATTGTCAAGTCTAGGCCACATTGTTCTCGAAGCTGAGGAAGCAGTTCCTCTTTGGACTGTCGCACTGTCATTCCTTTAGCAAAAACTGCATCTAGAAGAAACTTGCATGGCTGTGAACATAAACAGAAAGAGATTAAAGATAGAATTCTTTGGAACACAAAATTGTACCTCTGTTTATACTCTGTGACCAGTCCCATCCACCTGGCAAAAAGATCAGTAGGTTTCTCATCAAAAAGGTAGGCAATTAATTCATTAAATAACTAATGAATAACTAATAACTAATTTGTGTAGCAGCAGCCCTTTCACAGGGCACTCCAACCCTGACTGCCTGTGCAGAAATACTGCCTGTGCTTTGCTGTTAACTGCTACCATTACATTCACATGCCACAAAATGGCAAAGGAGCTTTCAAATAAATAAGCCACATCATCACAAAAATACCACTTTCTTGGCTTTCATGGATCAGACATGACTCCATGGAAGTTGCTTTTAAATTTATAGTTCAGCTTATTCTCTTATCCATTATAAAAAAATATTCTGCAGTTTTGCCCAAAAAATAAAATTAAAGTGCATATAGAAAGTAACCTTCTAAAGACTGCAATCTATCCAGCCTACAGTCTATATAACCACTTCTGTATTTTTCATGTTCCAGAAGATGGAATAAGCTTATGAGCTGCTTTAGTGCAAGAAAGGCACTTTTTGTTTTGGGCTTGCCTTATGCAGAGGGGACCATTACCCAGTTAACCCCCCCTGACAAGCTGCTATCTGCAGCACATGAATGGGATGAATTACATCAGTTCAGCATCACTGAAAAGCATCACAGCCATGAGCAAACATAGTTTCTTCTTTGGAGAGAATGCTGCATTACTGTCATGCATTTAAGGGAGGCAAAGAAACAATTCCCTTGTCCTCCCTTTACACTACAGAAATATAGACACTTAGGATGAGTGTAAATCACACTCCAACTGCTTACTTAGAAAAGAAATAATCTCAAACTTCTTTTCTAAATCCAGAAAAACTTGCAGGGAAATGTGAAGAAAAGAAGGAGTTCCATTTTTTTCCAAGATTTCAGAGCAAAACCTTGGCTGAGGCACGTATTAACATTTTCATGAATCAGTCTTGAAACATTCAATGCCTTACCTCAGGCTCATTTACCAACAGCTGATAGACTTTAACTCTGTATTCACCCTTCTTAAGGGCTCTTCCAAGTCTAATAGTTATCTAGAATGCAAAAGGAACTTCTGTTAGAAATGGTATCAAAATCAGAATTGATTTGCTACCAAAGAGCAAAATAATTATTTCTCCTGTTGTAAATTAACTTTATCTCNGAAATGTGAAGAAAAGAAGGAGTTCCATTTTTTTCCAAGATTTCAGAGCAAAACCTTGGCTGAGGCACGTATTAACATTTTCATGAATCAGTCTTGAAACATTCAATGCCTTACCTCAGGCTCATTTACCAACAGCTGATAGACTTTAACTCTGTATTCACCCTTCTTAAGGGCTCTTCCAAGTCTAATAGTTATCTAGAATGCAAAAGGAACATCTGTTAGAACTGGTATCAAAATCAGAATTGTATTTTGTAACATGCTACCAAAGATCAAAATTATTATTTCGCCTGTTGTAAATTAACTTTATCTATATTGTATCAATATACTTTTAATGATTCAAAATAACTTCNGACTTTAACTCTGTATTCACCCTTCTTAAGGGCTCTTCCAAGTCTAATAGTTATCTAGAATGCAAAAGGAACTTCTGTTAGAAATGGTATCAAAATCAGAATTGATTTGCTACCAAAGAGCAAAATAATTATTTCTCCTGTTGTAAATTAACTTTATCTCTATTGTATCAATATACTTTTAATGATTCAAAATAACTTCTAAATAACCTTATTGTCATCAGAAAATGACGAAAGGGTCTCATTCAGCCGAACACTCTCAAACTCTTGATTGCTGGCATAGACTCTAAAGACTTTGAAGTGAGAAGATGGAACTCCAACAAAAGGCTCCAAGTGTTGCTTGAAGGCAGACAGTGTAATTCTTTTATCAACATGCACCATCAGCCCTAAGCAAAAAAAAAGAAGATAAAAATGGTATGAAACACCTTGCTACCAAAAAAAAGCACTCTCATACACAATTCCCATTTATTCAGAGTTAGCACTTGCAGCAAAACAGTACTGAAAAGCCTGAATTATGGTTAATGGCTACATTTACATTTCATCTAATGATGCAATCATAACCTTTAAATGCTTTGCTACATTTTAAGTGTTCATGGACAGGTATTTCTGGGGGATACAGCAGTTCCAAACTGCCCTGGTTTGTATTCAGTGGCATAGCACAGCAAAGCAGTACCTTGTCTTTTCAGAATGAAAGCAGAGTTCCCTGGAGCAATTGCAGATAATCCTCCTACAGTTTTCCCTGCCTCAAGGGAGAAGGAATTGCTTTGGTGTTGGGACTGGCCAGGCACAGGCCACCCAATTCCTTTCTATTTTCCTTCCTGGCTTTCAGCATTAAAAAGGTTAATTCCGTGTTCCACAGGGTATCACAAGACAAGCTCAAATCCAGATTAAGGGACTTTTTAATGGAATAATGCTGTAATTAGGGAAAATCTTAGTAACATAAAATTCTAGAAAGTAAAGGGAATAGTTCATCTTCAGAAATCGTGTTTCTTAATACACACAATTTGTACTACACTACAAACTATGTCGTGATTATATAACATCATGACATTCTAGAATAAAGTATTCAGAATATTGAAGTGAACAAATAAATTATTTGAATTATACTAAGAATAAATAAGCTTTCCCCTCAGGATAATCGTTTACACAGTGTACTATGATAACATCAAAATTACTGCAAACAAGTAATTCCTGACTCCAACTAGACCTACCAAAACAAAACAGGGAAAAATGAAAGCAATTCAGAATTAGCCCCAAAGAAAGACTAGTCCAAGCTAAAGGAGTCATTTTATCAAAGCTTTAGTAGATGCAAATCAATTTCTCAGTAAGAAATTCTTCTTTGTCTATTACTATTACAATCAGAGCCTTTGCATTTCAAAATATTTATCTTAAATCCTGCTATTCTTTAATTACTATTCTGTTAGTTATAAAGCACATGCAGGTACAGAATATTGTTGAAATTATTTATTTTTATGACAATTATAAACCACTTAGGCTCTTATACTGAACTAGTTTGGACACTCATGTCAGCCATATGCCTCACTGTACCCACTGCATTTCAGTTAGTGAATGAATTGTCAATATCAAATATGTTTGAATTTTCTTTACAGTCAAATGACTAGGGCTTTTCAGGTTTGTTAGTCTAAATTGTTATAGAAATATGCTGTTTTAACCACATTAAATAAGTGCATTCTGAAACAGGTGAATCACCAGCAGCAGATGCAACTATGATACTTCCACTGGAAGAAAACTTGGCTTGCTCTCCAGGGAACACTGTCAATACACATAAGTGGATGTTCATTTTGTTACAAACAAAAGAGCAAGACACTTTTCAAATATATAATCACTTACTACAAGATCAAAATTAGGCTAGATTTTTGCTGAACATCACATCCTGTCTGCACTTTCATTAGCTTTAAGTTGACATTATAATCAAGTCTTTCAATACTGCCATTAGACTTTTTTAACACAGCATGACTTAAGAAGTAAAACCCACAGAACTGTTTTAAGGCACTTAAAAAAGAATACATACATTTTTGCCCTTCTCCTGAACCCTCCTCTGCAGTGTAGGGCTCTGATTTAAAGTACATATACTGTGCTTCTCCTCTGCTCTTGCCACTTTCATCATATTCGCTGTCTGTTCCAGAATCCTCTTCTGCTGTGTCCCAGGTTTCCTTCTTGCCCTGGTTGGCTTTTGATCGCCTGCTACTCGTGATGCTGTGAGAATCCAGTCCATTGGCCAGGGGGAGGGGGGCATTGTCCACGTTGCACAAAGTGTCACTGCTGTGGCTGGAGCTGAGGATGTCACTGTCCACTGAGCTAGTACTCCGGTCGTTATTGACATCCGAGTCCGACCGCTCCTCGGACTGCAGATTCTCTGGATCAGAAATCTGAATTTGGTTGTCAAGTTCTCTGTTTTCTGCTGCTGCTGAAGAGTCTATTTCATTTAAAGGTGACTCAATGTTTTCAAAATCACTGGCTTCTGTGCTTTTGCTGCTGTCTCCATTATCTCCCTCCTGCTGCTGCTGTTGCTGCAGGGACAAGCTTTTAAGTTTTTCGGTGCTTTCTTCCAAAATTGCCTCTACAGATTTCATATTACCTACAGGTCCTTTTACTCTTTCACAAGGTTCATCCAGGTTGCCTGTGCTCGCAGCAGACTTCTGATAGAGCGCCCGTCTGAGCTGAGACCCAGGAGCTTGCTCTGGCAGTGAAACGTACAGTCTGATGGTGTTGGCGTGGCGATCCAAAAGCTTCCACAGCTGAGAGTCTGTGTACGTCACGTGGCGATCCAAGGACTCGGAGCTTTCAATGAACACCTAACAGAAAAGAAGTGTTGTACCATGTAGTGTTATTTTAAATAAATGCAACGACAGCAAGCACAGGATTGAGCACACATTGGAAATAACGCCATCAAGAAACACCACCTTTTATCAAAATGTTAAAAAAATACATGCTTAGAAAAAGATAGACCAAGGAGTCTGTTGTATAGTAATTCCTTGTTTTCATAACCATGTTAAGATTGGAGTGAACTGTAAGCAGACTGATCAGCTGCAGGAAACACATTCAGAAATGCACTCATGCATGTGCACCCTTCACCTGTGCATAGTACTGCTATGGCAGCAATGAGCCCCACCACTGCAGCAGACTGTGTCTTTATTTTCTAGCACAGTGTCATAAGGAAGTTTTAAATGTACACATGTGCAAGCAATAGTGCAATGAAGTGTCTCCCTTGCCTTTGTCAAAAGGCTCCGTGTTGTAGCGGCACTGATTGTGAAAGGCCTCTAAGTAACTGAGTAACAACTCAGTGCCATTCTTTTGCTCAGCTATGAGCCATCAAAGCCTTCCTTAGTCTTTCTTCACCAAGATTTAACATGGAGCTTCAACTTGAGAAACAGAGGATGTGCAAAATGTGCTAAAAATGTGCAATTTCTACTGTAATAAAAAAGGGCAATGTGTGCATTTAAAATATTAAAGTTATTTGAGTACTAAGTTACTCTTTTTCTGAATGCATTACACAATTATTATTGGAAATGCTTATTAGAAGTCGTTTTTGAAAAAATAATGTAAGTTGTCCAGGGGGAATCTTCATAGTGAAAACTACTGAATTTAAGATAGAAACCCACCAAGAACTTGCTTTTAGTTTTGATATTTGTACTTTTAGTAAGTCTAATATTGGAAACAGGTACAGTTGTTCAGGTGGTTTAGCAAGGCTTCATAGCAATATATCAATCTTTGTTCTCTAAGAATGCTTGACTTTTAACAGTCTGCATCATAGGGCTGTTAAGCTCAGCATCAGCTGGATGTCTGACTCTCAATGCACTCTCTCCTGTGTACACTTGGTTTTATACACAGCCTAGAGTATTCATCAGCATCACCTCAGGCACAGGAACCCCACATACTACAGAGTAAAATACGTGACAGTTACCCATTACCAATTCCATACTTCCAGGCTTTTTACAACACAACAGGTAAACACGAACACAAGCAATGAACAATTTAAGAACCACAGCAGGTACCTTGTTGCTTCTAAAAAAGCCTTCAGCTTTCAGAGTTTTGCTGGACACGTTCAGCAGGCGCAGGTCATTATAGCACCGCTCCAACACCACCCGCATGGTTTCAGCGGGCAGGTGCGTGGCCTAAAACAGGACACAGACAGGGAGATTACATGTGCATCACACATACCCTCAACACAGAAAAAAGGGCTTCATTTCTGGGATTATTCACAGGGAAATGAGCAGGTTTGTTTATCAACCTCGAAATTGCAAAAGAGAACACAGGGAGAGAAACTTTCCAAACCTGTTCAGTCCCAGTGCCTTTCCTCCACCCTTCAATTTGCAGCAAGTTCAGTTTTTCCAAAAGGTCAGATGCATAAAATGGTCTGGCTTTGCAGAGAACTGGAAATTTATTTATGACAATGGTCTTATCTTTAATGTATGAACCAATTGAAAATTAAAAATATTCTCAACAGGTTCTGCACAGTGTTCACTTCATTTTTAGTTAAACTGAACTCAAATTGCTGGAATCATATTTTAGAACAAATATTATGAAGTGACACCAACCACTGAAACAGAAATGAGCAAATGCAATCTCTGTCTTCCAATGCAATGGAAGCAGCAATGACCCTTGATTTAAAATCATGTAAAAATCAATTTGCATCTTTGTAACAAGTGGCTGCTGTGATGAAAAGGAGAGATTGTACAAAGAGCGTGGACAGCTTTGGATGTTAGGTGTCAAATACTAAAACGGGGCGGGGGAAGTTACACTTTATTTCAATTGTACAGTAACAGTGCACTAGTTCTGTCACCAGCTGGACTCAGTGAGGTTGTTGAAGATACTAACTCTGGATGGAAGCAAGAAGCAGGCTGCTGCTTTCAGCGGGAGTGAGCGGGTGGACAGACTCAACTGTAGTATCTAACCAAACCCTGCTGGACAGGACTCACAGACTAATCTGCAAAAGGTGCAGACTCTCATTTCAGGTATGTAAATTATGACACATTTCACAGTCACAACAAATGAAATCTCTTGAATTCAAGTCCTTAAGGACTCTAAATTACCTTTGAAATTAGCTGTTTAAACTCTGAAACTGTTTGATTCAAATAAGCTCGCACACTTATTGGAGGAGCAACAGATTCAGACTTCAGGTCGACTACGTGAACCTTTACCATGACCTCTGCAGGGAGGAGAAAAAAGAAAACAAAGTCACATAAGTACACAAAAAAAATTCAACAGGCTAAGAAAACACATGTATGCTTGTCTGATGTAATAATTAAGGGGTTGCATTAAATATAAACAGTAAGAACTTCAAAAGTGGTCCAATTTCAGAATTACATTTTCCGAACAAATTTAATACCAAAAAAGAAAAAATCATCCATTTTGACAAATTTCAGTATACCTTAGACCTGCTTTAACTAGAAGCAAGTCAGCAGCATAGCACAGCACATTATGTAGTTCTGAATATTGACTAAAATTTAGGTTTTCTTCTTCCAACACCTCACACTGCAACTGTTTTACAGCTCTGTGCTTGCGCCATCACAGAATACAGACAAAGATAAACTCAAAGCACATATGTAATTATATGTCTTACCACCAGGTTTATAGCACTGGAAACTTTGGTCAGGCCTTCTTGTTTCCAACAGTAAGTCAAACATGTAGGTTGACTTGACCCCTCCGAGTAACAAACCCATTGGAGTATCCTCTTCTCCCTCATAGGAGCGCTCCAAGTAGTCATGGAACTCATCGTATTTGACAAGGCGACAGCAGTCCAAGGGAACAGCCTCTTCTAAATCCATTAACTATGTGCACACACAGAACCTCCCAAACATTAATAACAGCTTAGTTGTGAGCTTAGTTCTTAACTTGCAAGCTAGAAATAGCTCATGGTGTGTACATCCAGGATCCCTTCAATTCACAACAGTCAGTTTTAGACAACAAATCATACATATTTTATACACATGCAATAGATACATGTGTTTCCAAATTCAAATAGAAACCTGCATGAAAACGCAGAAAAGATGGTATTTTGAGAAGTATCTACATAGGCACATGAAGACAGGTCCCAGAAGTATTTTCAGAAAAATACATTGCCTATCACTTATACCAGAGGGCATCTTAGAGGCCTGAGGGAGTAACATCTACTAATTACTCTCTGTGTATCTCAAGGAGATGTTAGCACATCTCAAATCTGTAAGTGCCTTGCTGGTGCTCTCCCAGCCAAAAATATATATGGCAAGAACCAAAGAGTATGAGTAGATTGGCAAGAATTGATGTCTTCAGCTCCCACCTATTTGTGGAAGGCAGAGATCAACATGTGCCTTGGTGTTCACTCCTATTACTGAATTAGCCGCCCCAGAATATTCTCAAGAACTCTGTTATTATGTATGTAATACAAGGTTTTTACTGCAACACAAATAAAAGCGTTCAGAATTCTTTCAATTTGCTGAGGCCATGGTGAGTGTAACAGCAGCTGTCCCTGTCTGATTTTGAAATAAGGGTATAACACATCATACTGCCTTTTACAAGGGCAGGTCGCATCACTCCAATCAGCAATCAGCCGATGGCTACTGGCAGAAAACTTAGTCAGTAACAGAAAACTAGAACACCTTTTTAAAAAAAAAGGGGACAAAAAAACCTAATCATACAGAAGTTCCCATGAACCAGCCCCCAAAACCAACCCCCCAAAAAAACCCCACAGCCAAGCCCTCTCAAACACACCCACAGTATTACAAATTCAAAATCTGAAGACACACAGCAGAAAACACTCCATCAAACAATGTAACTATCCTGTCACGCATAGCATACCTTGTAAGCTATTTCTACAGCTTCCTTAAGTGTTCTGTCCTTATGAACTTCCAATTTGTTCTCCATCATTATTTGCTTTGTAGGATGCATGCAGAATAATTTAATCTATAAAATACAAAAAGAAGTAAAATTATCATGAAGGCATTTTCAAACATCTTTCCATTTAAGCTGAAAACCCCACATTCAAGCAATTGAATATGAAATACACCTTTAGCTCTGCTTCAGCTGTGCAATGGTCTCCTTTCAGCTGGTTACACAACTGCAGACAGAAAATGTCAAAGGCCCACAAGGTACATGTGTGTACCTGAATCTTCCTCCCAGCTAGGCTACAGCTTCTATAACCAGAACACCTTGTAGCTGAAGGCAGTGGACAAATGCTCCAAAGCAAAATGCATGTATGAACAATGAATGTGAAATTCCTTTTTCAAACAGAGTTACACATTTTGCAGTGAGAGAACTTCCTCATAAAACAAGCACTTGATTCATAGATAGAGCAGCTGGCAGCCATGCTTGTAAGGCACTGAGGTGCTATTTTGTTTGTTACTATTGAATCTAGGGTTGGAAAAAATTCTGCTCTTTCTGCAGGTAACTATTCAGAATTAGTTTAAGAAACCCCACTGCACAAAGTCAAGAGCTGTAATATGAAAAAATTTAAACATACAAAACACCTAACATGTGGCATTACACATTCTTTGGAAGTAATTTTGCTGAAAATAAGTGATGCCAGATTAACTAGTTTTGTTTTCATTTTAACACCAATTCAAATCCACATGCAAATACACATGAATTCAACAAAAATGTCTGCTGAGTATGTCTATATACAGGTGTCCAACAGGTGTGCAATTCATTTAAAAGAATTGTAAGTGCAAACATTTTTCATAAAGGAGTCCTTGTATTGTAGTAAAAAAACATTGTTTACTGTAGAAACATTTCCCACTAGCAATGTATTGTTACTCAGTCTGGAAGAAATTCTAACCTTGCATGTGTTGCGTTCAATTTCACGTTGCCTCTTTTCTTGTTCTTCTAATTCTCTCTCTTTCTGTACCAATTGTTTAATGTGCTCTGGATATTCATGTGTCTCAAGAAACTCTGCCAATAAAAACAAAGCAATAGTTTTTAAAAATACAGTTTTTCCACAGCAGGCAACTCTTTAAGCATTACACGTGTATTTATGTTTCTTGCCTTTTCACCTCTTTCTTTTTTCCACACAAATTTCCCACTATACCATGCACTGATCTCTTTTTCCTTATATAAAATAAACTGAAGTCAGTCTCTCATTCCCTTTACTTATGTCATGAGCAACACAAGAAAGTGATAGTAGCAAAAGATTCCAGTACCAGCAAAGCTTTGCTGTAGCAAAGAAATACACTAAAGCTGATGACAGCACTTGATCCTGTTTTTACAATAAATGCAAATACTCTTCTAGAAAGTGAATTAGTTGATAATAAAAGTCTCAAATTATCATCTATATTGTGATAAAATAAATATTGCACTTCATGCAGATTACTGTACTTTATGACTGTTTCATAACAAGAAACAAAACCACAACATGCAACATTTAAGTTAAAAAAAAAACCCAACTTTTGCAAACACAGCTGACTTACTTGCATTTCTTGTTGGATCTTTCAGTCTGTATATCAGCATGTAAGCATTTGTGGAGCTGGGGGAAGAGAAGAGACAGCTGAATTTATCACTCAGGAGACAATATTGGCTTCAGAAGCTGCTCTGATTTATCTTTCAGTAAGGAGCTATGCCATAGCTAAGCAATACATAAACCAAGAAGGATTTTCAAAAATAAATATCACATTATTTTAACGATCTGAAATAGCAGTCAAGGTAGTTCTTACAACTACCTGAAGCATCTGCTATTAATTTTAAGGTAACTTGCACCTTGGCCATTCATTTGATTACACTAAAGCACTACCAGAAAGAAAAGTAACATTACAGTACTACTAACCTAGCAAAAGCACTGGAATAATAGCCTCTGCTTCCAGAAGATCCTCCGTATGTTTTCTTAATATCTTCCTGAGTTATCTAACAGAAAATCAATGTAATGATTATTTGAGAAATTTGCACTAATCGAGATGCATTCATTCTCACTAGGAAACACAGCATTACACAACATACCATATTAATATTCTGATTTTAAAAGTATTTCTGCTTATTTGCTGACTTCCAAAAACAATTTCAAAGTCATCTTCTTCTCCATTTTACAAAGAATGCAAACATAATTTTTAAGTTTTAAAATTAGGAACTTCTTAGAGAAAAAGACACAGGTTGTTTCTGATTGCAATAGCACCTATGGGTGATAGCTGGAACACCTCCATCAGCTGGACAGGTTTAGCAGCACAGTCTGGGCTGTAACAGATCTACAAACCCTTCTCTAAGCAAGAAATGTTCTGCACATGTACAGAAGGCAAAATTCTAAATCCAGCCTGGTCTGTAAAGGCTTCTTTAGGAACCATCCCACTGTCACTGCCAAGGAGAAACACTCCTTTCCCCACACAAAAATACATAGATTAATAAATAAAAAAAAAACCCCAACCCCCTAAAAATCAGTTAAGCTAATGAGTGAAACATATGCATATGGCAGGACATTAGGATGAGAGGATAAAATCAAGGAAATACTTGAAATAAATATAATGAAGCTGGTTTTATGGGCAGCTAAGTGGTAAAGCACAAAACAGAAATTTATTGGTCCATTTATGAGTAGAAAACACAACTAAAAACACTATTTTTACCTTGCTAACATGCTGATCATTAAAGCTGTACCATTGATCATCACTAAAAGATTTTATACAGGCATAATAATGGCCACCAGCAGCGCTTCCAGAATGAACCATGACAGAAAAGAGTTCATACAGTAAAGAATTCTGTGGAGAGAAGAAAAAGGTGTGATATGTATCCAGTGAAGAAATGCTAAGCAAATGGTAATTTTAAAAAGTTTTAAAACAAGGACACGAACCCAGGTATGGAAATAGTTGGATGCAAAGAGCAGATTTGTGTGATAGAAACTAATTAATGCAACAGGCATTGACCAAAACCAGAGCTCTGCTATGCTAAACTTTACATAGGAGTTTGTAGCTACAAAGCTTAGGTCTATTTGCTATCACCCTTCTCCACATTTGCTGTCATACACTTCTTTTTTCATAGATAAATGGATGGAAATACAGGGCACTAAGCACATGCTTTCAGTGTTGCATATAAATTAAAAAATAAATCTGAACCATACTGATTCACAAGTATTACAAGGATATTTTTAGACCATGTAGAAGAAACATTGTATGTTCTAGGCATATCCCACATCTATTTCTAAGATATCCAAACCAGAAAGCTTGGCTTGACAGCTAGTTTGCCTTGAGAACAAGTAGTATGAAATAACTGGCCAAAGCTACTGTCAATACTTGGACATGACAGTTGCATTACAGACACATTAAAATATTCTGGTCTTGTTCCAGTCAAGTGACTGGAATTATTTTTTTCATCATTTCCAACTAAGACTGACAGTATTCAGAACACATACCAAAAAAAACCCCTCAAATGGTTCAAGATAAACACAAACAGGGTCAGAGGCAGAGATTAACATGCAAGTCAGCCTTTAAAACTGTTACTTTACCAAAGTACCAGCTGAAGCCAAACAGCTTCCTAACAAGGCTGAATGAAAGCTACTGGCCTAATTTCAGATGAGTTCACTGAACAACAATACATGGAGTACATATTGTAGACACCACCATGAAGATCAAGATTTTCAATGAAAATCCAACCAAGTTTATGAGCTCTCTCTACCAACCTTGATGTCCCACAGTAGGGTAGCTGCTATCCTGGACAGACTTGCTATTTAATTCCTTTATATTAAGATGACTGAAGGAATATTTAACGTTTAGACCCTTGGCTTCATCTATACCACTGCTCTAAACTTCCCAATCTTCTCTTACTAATCTGCAAGGTGCTTTTGCAGCTAGATCTGGTGGGCCTTTGACAGCTGGCCACAAGTAAAAATACTGCTCACAAGGCAGAACAGGTCTTCAGTTTGAGGGTCTGCTGCCAAAACAAGTTACTGGAAGCCTAACAAGCTGGGAAGACCTCCAAATTAGCTGAATTCTTTCCTTTGTTGCAATGTCAATTTTTGAAAACTCAAGTACTCACACACTTCCAACCTCTCACTTCACCTCCAATGTCAGAATCAATTATATTTCTATCATTTACATTTGTGGTGGGTTGACCCTGGCCAAGAACAAATCACCCCTCCAGCCAACCAGTCACTACTCCCCTCAAGTGGATGGTGGAGAAAATCAGAAGAGCAAAAGTGGGAACACTTGTGGCTGGAGACAATGACAGTTCAATATGGAAAGGAAACAAACAAACAAACAAAAAAAATAGTGCAGTGCTGCAAAGGCATTACTCAGCACCCCCCCCCCAGCAGGCCAATGCCCAGCCAGTCTCTGAGCAACAGCAGCTTTGGAAAGCCCACAGTTTTTCCTGCTGAGCATGCACAACAGGGAATCTGGCATGGAATATCCTGGTGGTGAATCCAGGTCAGCCTTGCCAGCTGTGTTCCTCCTTCCAGCCTTCTGCCCACCCTGCTAACAAACCAGTGGTATCATACCTTTTCACTGCCAGCTTTAGAGATTCTCTCTGCTGCACTGTTGCTTTCAAGGCAGATTCCTTCATCAACTCCATCATCATTAGAAAAATCATTGCTCATCTGATCACTGTGACAACTGCCTTCATTTTCAGCTCCACTGTCAGTGCAACTCTCGGTCTGAGGAGACTTCTTAAAAATAAGACATACACACTAACATTATACAACATTTAAAGTTACATGGAACAAGAAATAACTGTGTTTGTGAAATGAAAAAATTCACTCTATGAAGGAATTAAATTCCTCAAAAAACTAGAGACCCCTGCAATTCAGCATCAAAGACAGACTAGTTTCTGTTGGTGTCTTCAGTCCACTTCTTCAGTATTCCTGAGCTCTGTGTGCAGCTGAAGGGTAATTAGCAGCTTTCAGACTTGGCAAGGTTGTATTTGTTACTAGCCTATTCCATGCACTAGCTATCCCCAATTCAGTACCTGGAAGTCTGATATCAAACAACAAACCCATTGTAACATGGCCCCGTTAATCAGAGCTGACTGAAAATATTTTCAGTCACAATCAAAGACTTTTTTTTTCCATTTCAGTTCACTGGACTGAGCCAAGATATTACAGTAAGACTGATTAGTGTTCTGTTAGCTTAACAGCATAGTGTCACCAACACTGTGAATGCAGCTCACTCAGTATATTCATCTCTTACCTGATCCTCTTGCCTCTGGATAATTGTTTTTATTTTCTGGCAGTTGTTAATTTTATCTGAGTTCTATTCTCCCAGATCAATCTTCATTGTCATTTATGCCCCCTGCACAGTGACACTTTGAGAGGTATCAAATTGTCCACATGGCATCCTTCCTAAGACAAGGGTTTGCAGAGAGCCAGAAAAGCCTCTCCATATGCACATCCAGGCAGCATTTCTCTTATACCAGTGCAAGCCAACAAATGTTTTCAGGAATGAAATTAGAGGAATTAATTTGGTCTTCAATGCAAAATGCACAGTATATACTTCTTGGTGAATGTAACTGCACAACATCAATTTTGGTCAAAACCCGAAAAGTAAAAAGCCAGAAGATAGATGGGGAAAAAATAAAATTTTTAGAATCTTATTTCTACAGTGTACACTGCATGGTGATTCAGAGGGAAGGAATTCATTACTAATGATTTCTGGACTAATGTCAGTATTCAGAGTTTTGAAACTTTACATCACCTCTTATGACCAACACGATCCAGACTCAAGTTTCAGATAAAACTTCCCTTCTGGAATTGCAGTAAATATGTAGAAGCCCTGAGACACATGTATTTAAATCTGAGTGAAGGTGTAAGAAATCTGAAACAGCTTCCTTATGGAACCAGGAACCCAAATGACAGAGAACATATTTTGTTTGCAATATAAAAAAAAAAAAATCCACATGGAAAGATTTCAAATCTTCAAATTATGGCACTAGCGTGGCTAAAGAACACTTTATGGAGATAAAAAATGTTGTTAAAATGGGCTTATAAGACTGGAAGTTTTTCTTAATGAGAAAATTGAAGGAAGTTAAATGCTTTTCTCTGAAACCAAATAGTTTACCTCATCTTCAACATCAATAAAGACACTCATGTCCAACTCCTCTGGAAAAGTCATGCGATCATTGAGCTTAATTCTGTGCATTGTGGTGTAATCAAAGTCAAATCTCTTCAGCTGCAATGTCAGCAGGTACGGAAAGTGCAAGAATCGCAGACCCTAAAAGGAACAAGGACAAGATTATGGCCCTGTTATCAGGATTGGTATTTATTGAAAGTAATTTTTGCAAATAATTTGACCAGTCTTTACCTTCCTTGCATCACATTTCTTCTTACATCGCTCACAAAAGTACTGATTTGGGCCATCAAGGATCTCAGGCTGAATGAAAGCATGCAGTGCTTCTTCCTAAGAACAAAAATATGTTACCCCATTTTTAAAGAGTGTTCACTATGCACGTACACATTTACAATGAGACTGCAAACACATACAAACACTTCATTTAAATCTACCACCAAAATTTGATTGACAAACTTTGGTACAGACACAACATTCAGATAAGCATAAGCAGCAATCAACCTTTCTACCCAGCCCGAGGTAAACAGTAAAACCACAATTACTGTTAAGTGCATCTCATTCAGTATTGGATGAATGCCAATTGTCTTTGGTTTAATTGTTACATTTACTTCTGTTACCTTGCACATCACATTTGGTCATGTCTGCAGAGCCATCTGCTGTAAAAACGAACTTATTTTTAAACCCTGCCTTGTCCTTGTTCTCCCAGAATTTTGAAATGGTTCTTCTGCATTTCTAAAGGAGTCTTTCTCAAGAGACCCAATTTAATAGTTAGAGGGGGAAAAGGAGTTGGCAGAAAAAAAAATGTTAGCCAGTTTCTCAGTGCCCTGCATGAAGATAGACTTAGTCCTGTTCGACCCAGGGTCTTTGGAAACTACATTTGAAGATCTTATTTTTAAGTGAAAGCTGGGGAAAGGACAGAGGGAAGAGTATTTGAGTTTTGCTCCCAAAGGAGTGAGAATCAGATATGGCCATCTCCTATGAAGACAGAAGTAGTTTCCTAGATAAACTTTACATGACAACTAAGCAATAACTGGAATTTTGTCTTCTGACAGCCACCTAGTTTGAGGTAGTTCAAAAACCCCCAAAAGTTTTGGCACTAATGCTTACTCTCAGGACTTCCATGATTTCCACTTTGATCCTCACTGCAGCAAACAATATTCAAAATACAATCAAATTGATCATTATTCCTCTCCCTAACACGATTTGCAGCAATGACACTGCACATTAAGGTGTAAATACTTGAGAACAACCTTGTTCAAACAGAATTCACTAAAAATATTGGGATGGGTTCACTGAAGAATTTTACCCAGAGATTTTCAAAGTTAAAGCCTATAACCCAGTCAGCTTGCAAGCCAATGGGCTCTGGGTTTCTGAACTCCAAGTGGAAGCCAGAAGTTCTCTTTTCACCCATGGAGGTGAAAACAAATACAACTTGAAACAACATTTTAAAAATCATCATCTGTTAATGAAATGAAGTGGCTGTTCCTCTGAAGTCTTACTCTGAAAAAGTAAGAAGGGGCTTAAGTGGGCAGAGTAAATTCAGCAGTAACATGGCTGGCAAAGAACTTAAGACTGGTATCTAAATCGTGTTTTTTGGCAAATCCCACTTTGGGAACAAATCAAGGATATGCCAAGTTGTTGACAAAAGCCCCCGATTCCTGCCTTCTCCCTTCTATCTTTCCAAGAACAGAGGCAAGCAGCAAGAACAACAAAGCAAATATTTCACAAAAGCTCTGTTGCTATTCTAGGAGAAAGGATTTTTAAAAAAGGATTCTATTCCAGGTGACAATTATTCACAAATAAAGACCTGCCAAACTCCATAGAACAACTGTACAGTGAAGGCAGTTATCTCAACTGCCCATTTTTTGAGCCAGCCAGAAAGGCCTTTGAACAGACCTGAAATCACAGCTCCTGGGCAGAGACTCCCTAGACATGTGAAAACCTTTTAGAACCTGAATTGAACTGCTGTCTATATCTTTACCTCCTAAATGCTACAGAGGCCAAGCTGCTTTTTACACCAGGGCCACAGACAGCTAATGTTTAGTAAGATTATGTACTGAAATGTGAGGAATGTCATCCTAAAATCTGGGAAAAAAGACTAAACAAGTTAGGATCTGCTTAAAAAGAAGGTAGAAGAAATGCATTGCTGTATTTTGACTATTATTCAGAACTATTTCAATGAAAGCAAAAATGTTAATGGCCAACACAGAAAACATGAATCAGAAAACATCACATAATTATATCATAATCACAGTGACAGAACTCCCTCTTGTGAGCCAAATGCCAGTTAAGGCAAGAAAAATACATTTCAAATGTAAGCAAAAAGTTGCAGCTCATGTATCAACATGAATATAAATAGGAATATATGAAGGATGGGACATAAATGGTCATATAATGTTTATGCAGACTCATGTGATGTGCAATTTAATAAGGAAACACCCTACAAATTTTTACATAAGGCAAGAAGTGATGATGCTTTAGACCCCTGAGAACTCAATGAAACACTACTACATCACCCTTGAGGTTTCACTGCTTAGCACACACACTGAGCTGTGCTTTGAAAGGCCTGATTTATTTTTTGAGCTATATAAAGTCATGTATTTTTCAATCCTTGAATAAAGAACACTGCTGTTCCGCAGGCTGACTCTTTTGCCTCCCACACAATCTTTACACCAAGGTTAGTTCTGCTGATTAGAAGATTTCTTAATACAATTCCTATTCTAGTGCAGTTCACAGCTCTCTGCTCTAACAGTTTACTCAGCAAAACCAGGGACAAAGCTGCCAAGCTGCCCAGCCTGTCACAGCACACATCCCCTGTCCTGCAGTGCCACCAGAAGCCAGTGTTACCTCAGGAGCCACCTTCAAAGTGGCAGCTGTTATCTACCCTTGGAGTTACTGAGTATTTCCAAAATCCCCTTCACACACAATCCAAAATAAAGCATAAAGTGAGCAAGCTATAGATTAGGATGACAAAAGTTATTTAACTTTCCTTCTAGTTTAAAGAGTCAAAAGAATAATACAGGCTGAAAGAAATTTCTGGAGATCATCTGATCCTAATCCCTGGCTCAAATTAGGTCCAACTTTAGGCACATTGCTCCGAGTCTTGTCCAGCCAAGTTCTGAGTGCATCCAGTTTTTAATATTCTGAGATTTCTATCACTTAGCATGCTAAAATGCTGTAACAATTCAACCTAATTATTGTCTGGCTCAAGACAGAACTGCAGACAACCTTCCCTCCATAAAAATGCATTATGATCTAGTCAGTAGTTTGACAGGTGCCATACTGCCAGCATTCATAAAAGTGTAAAATCTCTGAATAGAAGCAGTAGGATCTTTATGAAAACTTACACAACAAATGGCATTTAGGCAAAACTGCTCTTGAAAAAAGCTAGAAACTAACTGCCATTTCAGGCTTCCAGAGCTCATCAGTTTTCCTGTATTCAAAGAGTACATTCAATGAAAAATACAAGACCTTGTTACTGATCTAGCTTTAAAAACAAAAAGGAATTATCACATCAGCCACATTCTGCCTTCAACAGTTTGACAAGGACACCACAAAGGAAGTTCACATAAAGTTCAAATTAATGTGTGCCCTAAGAAGGACTACTTGTACACATACTTACACACTCAAAATGGTAGAAAAGATTTTGAAAACCAGCAACACTTAACAAAACACAACTGTATGTGCTACACCTCCAGAATACTTGGATCATTTTTAGTTTTCTGGTGTTACAAATCAACTCTCACTGGCTTCTAATAAGTTCCTAATAATTTCAGCATCACTGCTAGTTCCTAGTTGCATCTAACTTTCTCTCCACTGTTCATCCTGCCAAATATTTTTTTTTTTTACTGCAAAACATTTCAGCTTATGCCTAGCACTGTCAAATTCAGGCATTCATACAAAAGACACTAGTACCTACAAAAATCAGAATGTGAATTGTTGCTCCTGTTTACCTCCCTGAAATAAGTCTAATGTTTTTATGCCTAGGATTTCTCCTGACCTCAAGAAAAGCCTGATTCAGGGTTTTGACACCATACCCTTGAACAATGCAGATTACATAAGTACTTTTTCAGAAACCATCTTGAGTTACACAGTGACAACATCTTAATGCCCCAGAGCTGCCCTAGTGAGTTTGCAGCTATGCTACATGGAGTTAAGCATAAAGTGGGGAATCAGAAAAATTCCAAATGCAAACCTTAAGACCACACTGAAGAATGTCAGAATTAGTTCACAGTAGGAAATAAATAAAGCATGACATTATCATTCCCAGTTCTTCAATGTCCCCATGTATTGGGAAGTAACACACATACAAATTAATGCAACATTTCAAGTGTCTGCATTGCTTTGGTAGCACACAATGTCAAACAGTGGGATAATGCTCTTTAAATGGCATTCTATAGATTAACCTTACTTGAGGCTAATCCATCCATTCTCTCTTGTTCAAAAGAAATGGAAAATCACTTACCTCTAACTAGAGTTCTTTGAAGGTAGTATCCTCCTTAGATCCCCTATCTTGGGTTGTGTCGCCTGCTGCAAGTTCCCTCAGGAGCTGACTAGCAAGGTCTAAAAAGTTTTACATTCCCTTCCATAAGCCCTATTAGCGCATGTGTGAAGTTTTTGATCTCTCAGACCCTTTTACCTACACCTACTAAATCACATAATCTATGGATCAATGGAGGATACTACCTTCAGAGAATTCCATTTAGAAACAGGCGATTTTTCCCTTCTCCAAAAGCAAGTATCCTCCATATCTCCCCACTGCTGAAGACTACAGAACTAAAAATTACATCTGCTATCAATCATACAAATGCAGGGAGGAGAATCAACTAAATGTAATCAGAGTAGGAATTGAAAAAACTAAAAAATTGAAGCATCAATACAAGTTGCAACCATCTAAGTTTGTGTAACAAAAATTTTGAAACTATTTTCCTCAATGTAGTAAACACAGTAAGTGCTGACTGAAAGGAAAAATATCAAATACTATTAAAAGTAATCTGATATTTAAGTCCTTATTCATTCAAATTTTTTTTTACAAATAGATAAAGTCTTTTTTTAGCATTGCACTACAGACTTGTTCTCTAAAGAAAAAAATTATCTATTTGAGATGCACGAACAATGCATTGTTAAATGTAGAATTAAACTACATAAATTGAATAATTTTCATTACTTTTAATAAATCATAAAAATCTAATTTTTAAATAAAAATTACAGCAAATAAAATTTGGTTCAGGGTATATTGCTAGGAATTAGGGTTAAAAGGTGAATAGGGAAGCCATCTGTATAAAATATTAATTTGCATTAATACAGCTTCAATTAGCTGGATAGCTAAATATAGCTCCAGAAAATTTTAATGCTATCTTCAAAAGAATTCAAAGGCCATTACTAACTTGAATTCTTTTTCCACGATCAATGTCCCTCACCTTTACTACTTCTCAAGATTGGTATTTAATGTTTCAAAGTACAAAGTACTTCGAAGCTATACTGCAGTTTAAATTTATTCTAACAATTCTTAACAGAATTACTGTTAAGAATTATGGACTATGAGTGCTTTAAAAATATTTCCAGCACACTAAATACAGAAGGAAAAATACTTAATATATAATAAACAAGCCAATTACACAAGTGTTTGTTTAAAACAACCTTTACTGAAAGACTTGTTTGATTTATTCTTATTCTTTCTCACAACTCCATCCATAGTATACTGTGGAATATCACAGTTTGTAATCTTTTCTTTCATGGGAGTGGAAAAACTCAAACAAAAGAACTTCCACTGATTTACTAAGCAATAGTTATGCTTGCCAGCATCAGTAAAGCTGAAGCAAAAGAGAGCATGAACATTGATGTAGAACTGGATTTTTGAATCATCATCAAATTGCTTATTAAAAGGATATGGTATTTAAGAAGTGATCCTTAAAAAGCACAGTAACGACATGGCAATTAAAGAAAAAGTTTTATGTCAATGTTCTGTTCTTTCACTAAGACTTTCAATAATGCTATGAAAATTTAGCAGATGTGCCAATAAAAAGAACAACCCAAATAAAACTTTGTGATCTCATAAAAATCTCTCAAGTAAATGCTGCAAATTTTATCAGGAAGAAAATAATTGATTACTGCAGCCCTAAGGCAATAAAGTTGTATTTCCCCTCCCCTTATACATGCACCAGTAGGACTCATTGAAGGGCAAAAGAAAAAAAAATTAAAAGGAAACAAAAAATAAACCAAAAAGCCAAAAAAAAAGAAAAATCTTCTAGAACTTGCTAGCTGGTTCACTGCACAAAGACGAACACCCCAAGATGGAGTATCTAGGATGATACTTACCAGGGAACCAATTCTACCACTGGGGCATTATGTATTCTATGTGTGTATGATGCACTATTAGGACCATAATAGTACACACCACGCTAGCAAAGGCCTGGCTGGAGCCATAGGGCCGGATGACCAGGGGGATATCCAGGTACGTGTCGATTCTCCAGCCTTCATAGCCACACTCCAGGCACCTCACATAGTCCTTCAGTTTGCCTTGGTACAGTTGATTTATAAGATCAGCCTGAAACAAACAGATTCAGCAACAGGGATTTTTTAAAAAAAGACCAATACCATATTTCTTTAGTTTTACAAGAAAATACCTTTTTGTCACTGAAGTCTTAATTGCATGACTACACATTTACAATACCATTCCCCAGCAAGACATCCATCTCCTGATTTCTTATTTTTCCCTGGCAAAATACATATCAAATGAGCTTCTCAAATCATGTTACATAAGCTTCACTGTCCTTTACAGTCATGTCTTAAGTAACTACAAAAGCATCAAATTGAAGTTCCAAAATGAGCCTAATCTTGCAGACATGGTTAACCTGCAGTCCTTTCCTGTATCTCCAGAGACTCTTTACCAATTACTCTTACTTATCAAAACTGGCCTGCAAGAAGGTGGCCATATATCAGAATGTGTCCAGTGCCATAAATATATTCCTAACTTTCTCTTCCATTAAGAAGGGAGAGCTTGAGCTTCAAGAGGCCACAACAAAGCCTAATAAATACTGACAGTGAGGGAGTTATTGTGGGAGTTACACAATCACTTTCTGTGCTTCAAATAAAGACTGAGTATCCAGAGTGCAGAATATTCCACTTCTAATTGGAGGAGGAAAACAAATGCAACATACTCCTGAAAGTCATACACCACAATAGCTTAACTATTGCATTTAACAAGAAAACGGGAATCTACCAGAGATTTTCAATAAGCTGGTATTTAAAATTTAGTAAATGATTTTTATAATCATTAGGAAACACAACAAACACCCACAATACTACATCACTGAAAGAAAAGTGTTTTTCCAAGCTTACCTGCTCCGTTTGCTTCCATTTCTGCTCCAAAGCATCAAACATGACTCTACAAAGCTCCTGCACATCATGCTGCTGCCATGCTGTTGGGAATTGAAACTAGTATTAGTTTAAACAGGACATGTTATAAGTCTCAATACTGATTGTAGCCTGAGAATGCTTCCTAAAAAACTACTCATTAGTTTAAGTGTGTACCTACATTATTTACTAGTGGGCCAGTGTTCAAATCCCCAGACAGCTGCCTCCCCATGTAAGTCAGAAAAATTAGCAGCCAGCTTGTTCCCAATGTTTATGCATAAACAAGAACTGTGTACATAAGCAAGAATATGTGAAAAATACAGAACTGCTAATGTACACTGATATAAAACAAACTGCTTCTGATTTCTGTCCCACTTTGTGCTGATTCTCTGAAATCCAACTTCCAATTCCTTATCATCATGTGATAATGGAAAAATCAACAGGTTATGGGGTAAAATTATACCACACAAATGTAAAAAAAGACCCACAGAGTGCTTGATTTGAAGTAGACAATAATATGGGTAATAAATGCAACATGGGCATTTGACATTTGTATCACAAAACAGAAGCAAGTTTCCTCTAAAGAATTACTTTTTTAAGAAACAATTAGCATGCATAATGACAGTTTAATTAGAAAAATTTAATCTTTTTACTTATACAGCCTAAAACTCACAGATGTAATTTCTTTAACAATCAGACACACCACACAACAAAGTATCCATGTAAGCTATTTTGTTTCCATTGAAAAAGTCAATTCCATTAATTACCCTCAATAATTCTGGTATTTTCCCCCATGAACAGCAGTTCAGCCTCTAGCAGGCAGCAGCTGAAGCAAACCACAGCAGTTTAACAGCTGCACATTACCTTCACTACTGTCC
This sequence comes from Polioptila caerulea, assembly GCA_013397295.1. Taxonomy (NCBI): domain Eukaryota; kingdom Metazoa; phylum Chordata; class Aves; order Passeriformes; family Certhiidae; genus Polioptila; species Polioptila caerulea. The sequence goes on along the minus strand of VYXF01004962.1, from coordinate 59,729 downwards.
CACCCAAAACTCCTTGTAACGTCTGTTGTTTCAATTGCCCTTTTTTTGCTGGTCTGAAGTAAAACAAACAGCCTCTGAAGCTGGTAGGGGATACTCCTCTCAGGATCCTCTTCAGATTCCTCAAATTCCCACCTATTTGCAACACAAGATATTTGACAAATAAAACTGTTTTGAAAACATTACTCAAAAATGCATTAAATCAACATTTACTACATTTGAGGTCTGCCACATCACAGGTTAACTGCAGCTCTGTTTCTTGGGAGAAGTCAAATGCAGTTGCTTTCCATTTCTGCAGTAAATGGCAATGATACTCTTCAAATGTATAAACATAAAAACAAATAAAAATTTTGAAGTCATTCACTGTACAGACATGAACTGCACTTAGCATCAAATTTCAAATTTAAGTTTGATGTTTTCAAGATTCTTTAAGAAGCTCGTCCATGCCACAACAGTAACTTATATTTCACTGAAAAGCTGAAGCTTTTAAGCAGATATAATTTACAAGTCTATCCAGCTTGACTTCCATTATAATTTCCAGTTTTCAAACAAGAAAATTTTGACAGGTGAAATTCCAAAGGGTCTCCTACGAATATGAACCAGCATAAATTTAAGAAGTTTTTTATTCTATATACTCACTTATACAATGCATTTCTAAATTCAGGAGTCATGAAAAGTGTTTGCAGAAGGCTGTTCAAGTAGCAAGTCATTGCTTGATTTACCAGCCCCACATAACCTAAAAATATGAGAATAATGAGATGGAAATAATGCAAAGAGATGGCAAATCACTTCAAGAGTTAAAACACTTGACAAGAAAACAATTCTGTGATAGTGTTTAAGAACTGCATTTGTCTGTTTTTATTTATTGTTATTTACACTATAAATGAAGGGAATGTTATAATTTCTGAGAGCAACAGAGAATAATAGTTTATATAACAAATAATTCTCCTGAATGACATAAGACACTGCTTTTTGATCATAATAAAAAGTAATATTTAATTCTGAATACTATACCAATGGGGATGTATGTAACTATAAATATCTCAATAGCAGATTTAAATATTTTACAGAAAAAAATAGAATTTTCTAAGAAACAATTGTGTATCAGCTTACTTATTGCTTGATGTCTGCTAAAAGTATCCCAGTAATAATGTTAATATAATTTGTATCTACACTGTAAAAAAACTAAATCCCAGGTGCCCACACAACACTTCTGTTCTAAACCCTTCCCCCTTAAATAGCTAATAAAAAAAAAACTAATTGAACTACTAAAATGCTGTCATTTTTACTAACTGAAAATGAAATTATTTACTTATATTATTCTAAGCTGTAATTTTAAGATTTTTTCCAAAATATGCAATATTAGCAACAACTGATAAGCATGGAGCATATACTGAAGCACAGTATAATCAGGAAATTTTAAAAGCCTATTTATACTCCAAAAATTATTGAAAAAAAATAATCTCAGTACAATACTAGTAATGAAAAGGCAGCTACTCCACACATGGGCATTTTCTGTGAAAAGACTGAGTCAGAACACTTGTACTTTATTTAATACTCTACACTATATAAATCACCTTTTCAGTTTTATTAAACAAAAAACAAGGCAGATAAACTTCCTTATTTGTCAAAAAGCCCCAAGCAGGTGAGAAGTGGTGTAACATGAGTGTCAGCTTTATGGCTACTCAGTAACCTTACTTGGAGGAGTTTCTCAGCTGTAATTTGCTGTCTCCTTCTGCCCTGTGGAGCAGCCCCCTGGAACCCCAGGCACTCCCTTCCCCAGGGAGGCCCAGCTGGCTGGGCAGGAGAAACCCCTGCAGGAATTCCCCTGGAGGCAGAGAAAACACAGCCCCTGGCAGGAATTCAGAGATGTGGCAGGAGCCCCTCTAGGATAGGGTACCCAGTCCTCCTTCAGCTGGGAGTGAACACAGCTTGAGCTGGGCACTCTGCTGATCCAACCCTGACTATGAACTAGGGATGAGCAGCACATGAACTGCTGCAAGCAAGGACCCTGACAGAGTCTGAATTACACTGCCCCAAGCAAGGAAAGGATGCAATACAGTTCTTCCATTTCTAAAGTGATGGGAGAATATCATAAAAACATGAATTAAAAAATGTAGCAGTGATGTGAGTATCTTTAAAATAATTTGCAATTCATTTAAAAAAAGTCCTGAGGTGCTGTTCTTTGAAAACGTGCTAAAATAATTACAAATTAGCATTGCCTTTCCAAGGGAGAAGACAATACCTGTCTCTGATTTGCTCAGGACTGAAGAATAAGAATAGCTTTGACTGACATAGTCATTAGTACATCCAGTGGAGCCTTCTCTTGGAAGAGGGCCTATTAATCTCTCTTGTGCACCATCCTCTGTTGTACCTGACTCCTCCTGGAAACACAAACACAGCCATCATATGTACAATTTAGACAGCACTTTTTTATTGAAGTACCTATGAGACTTACTTTACTCTCATGGCTAAGAAACCAGTTTTGCTAGGCAAATCACTCAATTTTTTTCAAAATTGCAGATACACAGTGTAACTTTAGCTCTGCCCTCCAAATTCCCAAGCCTTTGACACATTGCTCTTAGCACTGGCAGAAGAAAAGGTCCTTTGGAACACTGCACAACCAATTACAGTATCACAATGCACACAACAAGCAAGTTGGCAATTTAGCATCTCATGTATCTCAAGTTTTCTGCCCTGAAATACAGAATAGGATTTTTTCCAGACATAAAATTTTCAGTTCATTACTCTTTAAGAATCATTCTTAAATTCTGATCTTGAGCACAAATATTTACATGCGAGGGGTTTTTCCCCTTTTTCAGGTAATTAAACTCCACAACAAAGGCTAAGTAATCCAGTGTTATGCTAATACAAGAGTTAAGTAATAAATCTTAATATATCCCAAGTCTATCCAATCCTTGATTTGAATATATTGCAGCTGTGTGTATCATGTATTTGAGAAACAGAAGATCTCAAAATATTTGTTATGGCAAACAGTGGCTTCTAGCAACACTGCCAACTCTTCTCTTTTATTTATTTATTTATTTTCCCATAAAGCTGAATGTGGAAGTAGCCAACAGGTGTTGATCCAGGGCTGCCATTTCTGAGAATTCTGCCAGAAAGGCCTAATATTGCTTTCAAACACCCAGAGGAAAGGGACTGGATATATGATTAAATATGTTTTGTTAAGACTTGTGTCTGAACGTGTCAAAGATCAATTAATTAAATAACCTCAGAAAATTCCTTGCAGCAAACATCACATAAATATTTGACAAGCATGAACAGAATGACAGCAAGTCATTACTAATGGAATTGGTCCCACTCAGGAGAAATGTGAATATAGATGTAAATATAGTCAAAAGTCTGTTGAGAAGGTTCCCAAAGAAGCTTAGGATGAAATACTCAGCCCAGTTTTGTTTCATATTCTCATCTTACACAAGCACTACAAAGAACATGCACCTCTCCCCCAACACTGGCTTACATAGCTGAATGAAGATTTTACTCACCCGCGTTACGTGAGGCTGCTCACCATCCTTGTCTGTCAAATGCAGGAAGTTCTTCTTCCCTGGCTCAAAACCAGCATCAAGAATGGTTTTGTCACTGTTCTGATCTATTGGAGTCTGCTAAAAAAGAGTAAAACAACAGAATAACACCTTTTGGAAACAGATCTATATGCAATTAATAGATTCCATCCAAGTACATTGCTTGATGTGGTTGCTGACACAGTAAGACCACATGAAAATAAATAACTACCCAGTAAACAAAAACACACATCAGTACTGAAATAACCTGGGAACAGTTTAAGAAACATTACAGTTTAATGCATTAGCTAATCTTAACAGTTGGTTAATCTATTCAGGAGTGAGACACTGGTTCCTAAGATTCTTGTGAACATCACATTATGCAGCATCCTCTATAGCATGCAGACAAATTTTTTCTTTAAAAGAAAAAAAAAATATTTCAGNTGAGACACTGGTTCCTAAGATTCTTGTGAACATCACATTATGCAGCATCCTCTATAGCATGCAGACAAATTTTTTCTTTAAAAGAAAAAAAAAATACTTTCAGCATAAATGTGACCTGAAATAAACTGATGACTATTTCTTAACAAATATTACAGAGTTTTCTAGGTGCATCTATAGAAATAATATTAATGAAAATCAACACCAATTTACAATAAATCATAGGAGTGATATTATTTTTATTTTTTTAATTACATATTCAAATAGGTCTAAGAAACATCAGAACTCACTACACTACACAACATGCTGCTGCTGAGAAGAAAATATTTCTCAAGACTACAGGAAACTGAGACTATTTATCATGGTATTATTATTAAAAATACATACTGATTACAAAAACTAACATTGCATCTGAATGATCATATTAGTTTTTGTTTAATGATTAAACAGATGTATCATTAAAGAGCACACTTTGAGACTGAAATTCAGCCAAACCAACACGGTGGCATCAGCCAGCAAAAATGTACCAGGAATTCAATGAGCACCATGTAACACAGAAGGAAGCTTTCTGTACTGTGAGGTGTTTGCTACCCAGAGGGAACAGAGAGCACTGCTGCCATACCGTGCCTGTGGCATTGTCTCCATTGCCCCACAGCAAATCAAAGGAGCCATTCACATAGCCCACTTTGGCAGCCACGTCCTCAAAGAGCTGTCTGAGGGGGGTGGAAGCTGGCAGGTTCAGGGTAACGCGCTCGTTCACCGTCTTGGAATTCGTGGTGTCCTGGATTATACACAGCACCCTGGGCTCCTCAGCAGCACATTCAGCCTGCAATGACAGCACACAGCAGCTCAGGAGCAAAAGTAGGAACATGTATGAGTTTAACTGAAAAATCAAAACAAGATTTCATTAATAAAATGTAGTATACTTTTAAAACCTAAAGTTCCTAAACTGGACTTTATTTTCCAAAGTAATCATGAGAAAATTAAGAACCTTCCAGTTTTGAAAAACCTATAAAAACAGGTTCCATTTTTATAGAACAAGAAGGAATTTGTAAGGGTGTGGGGACAGGGAAACCACTAGGTTCTGCACAGAATTTCAGCCAGCAAGCAGATAGAAGACTGCTTCAAAATCGGGAACAGACTTCCAAGTCATCACTTCCAGATCATATTTTGCTTTGACACAATCATAAATCCTGCTGAGACAGAATATACCTTTTGTGACTTTCAGGAATGCAATTTGCAAGCTCCCAAGCAACCGTGGAAGCTGCCACTAAACAAAAAGTTTCATAATCAAGCAACTAAGTCCACTGCTGTCTGAGTTGCAGGAGATATTCTTCTGCCTGAATAAAGTAAGAAAATTAACACTGACAAATGGCTAGTGGACACAGCAAAGAGAGTTTAAACAGAAACTTCAACGAATGTGAAATCAGAACAACAAAGATCTTGAATGAAAATTGCTATGGAATAATAACAAAAGTTTCTAGACCCAGGTAAGTCAAGAAAAATGGCATTTTTCCAACACAGAAAACCTAGGAAGTCAAAGATCTAAGCACAATCAATCAATTCTCTTAATTATCCAAAACTGTAGAACAATAAAGAATAACTGATACTTAACCACACATCTCATAGGAAAGGATCAGGTAAGTAAAAGGAATTAGTCCTTCAGGGACTCAGCCTTTTCAAGCTCTAACACACAGAAGCATTAGCAATGCACTGTCAGAGTGCCCAAACCTCAGCCCATGGCTAAATGCCACAGCATCCAAAAAGGCAAAAAACCACATGCAGTACTATCATGACTGTCAGTGGATAAGAACAACAAATGGCAATAATTATGTTCATGCTCAAACTCTAAGCCACATCACAAACGGCTTCTAGAGAATATAGAAGTACAAAGAAGGTCTGAACACCTTCAGAATCCCCTGTATTTCTACACAACCAGCCTCACAACACAGATGAGCACCACCAAAGCGGTACAGCCGCTTTTGAGAGCTTTTATATCACCAAATCCTTGGCAAAGGAACACGGACATTCCAGCTGATGCTGCATGCCTTCATTACAGGGGACTGCAAGATGTGCTGGCAGTGTTCACACAAGGGTAGAGTAAAATGTTAGCTGACTGCAGCATCTATTCCTATCAGCGTCACAAAAAAGTTGTTAGAGGAAGGCAAATAAAACCACCCTCGACCCAATCTGTGTGACGTTGGTTTGCTTTTGACTGGGATTTTTTTTTAGGTCTATCAAATGAAATATCCTGTGTGGAAGCCTTCATTAACTGCATGCCCATAAAGATTCAAAGCACCATTTGCAGCAAATCTGTAAAACTTCACACATTTTATCTTTACGGGAGAATTTTACATTTATGAACAACTTTCCAAGAAGACCAGCAATACTATTACTGAAACATTAAGAAGAAAACACAATTTGGAAGTCAAAGTAATTTTGACATATTATATCCTCACTTTCATCTACAGCACCCACAAAACACACAGGGCTGTACTTAAATAGACTAAAATTAAATTTCACCAGTGATTACTTCTCATGGGTTCTTTCCTTGAAACTTCCCAGCACAGCATTTTTGTTTGTTTGTTTGTTTGTTTCTCCTTTTTTGCTGAAGAAGCAAGTTCTCTCTTTCACTGTGTGGTCAGGAAATAGAAGGTAAAGCTTGTTCTATAATCTTTTTTCTTGGTTTTTTTTTTTTTTTTTTGAGAAGGTAGCAGCAGCTAAGACCCAATAAATTTGTAAGATCAACCTATATTTACACACAGGAGTCTCAGCAATGGAAAAGGCTTGCTCTGGGTGGGAGTCTGCCCTCCTCTATCGAACACTGCAGGGGGTTAAGAGGCATTTCTACTAATCATACTGGTTCATCTTGGAAAACAGAAGTTAATTTGGATTCAACTATCCCCACACTGATTTTGTATTGATGCTGTACCTTGATGGGCTACTGTGTACAATCATGCCATGAGCAGCTCTCCACTGGAGACTCAATTTCTTGTGCTATTGCCTTTACATAACCAACACTGATTCCTCTCCTCCCTGCAGGAGTTCCCTGTAAAGTCAACTCCTCCCACTCACACTTTCCCTGCTACCCTGGATGGTGGAGCAGTTGTGACTTGCATTGGAGTTGCTACTGAAAATAATTAGGCACACAGTATCTGAGGGATGGAAATAACATTAAAGGAACAAATTACAGACGATTACAGAAGATTTGCTGGTGGGGTTGCTGGATGCTGCACGTCACACAAATCCTCTCTTCCTTGTTCACAGATACAATTCTGACAGACCAAACTGGTTTAGCTCAGGGTCAGTATAGCAAAGGGTATTAAGCTGTCATTCATTCACACTGCTACCGCTGTAAGTTGTTAGTAGTGAATAGATAAAGCAAAAATAACCTCAGCCCAACTCTACTCATGGAAAGCATTCATCCACACCAGCTGAACTAGGAGACAACAATGCAACACCTTGTGTGGGGTTACTGTACTACAGAAATAGTGTGAAAAGCAAGACTGGCCAGTGACAGATCCCTCAGCTATTCTGACAGGCTGTTATCAAACCAAGTCCACAACAGAAACACAGAAATTAATTTTAACCATCACATAATCTACTATGAAAGCAAAACAATTCCTTTTTTTTAATGCAGGGATAGAGAGAGCCAAAGCCTCACACATCAGTGCAAAAACATAGTCAGTTTGAAGCTACCATTAAGGTTGAATTTAATACATACTCCATCTTTGTATTCAAGAACACGCACAGAGAGTTTAATGTCAATAGCTCATGCTCATGTTAAAATAAACAAAAGCTACATTATCATGCTATTATTGTGTTTCTTGGTTATCATTTTATAAAGCTGATTTCATCTACCTGTGAAAATTTCTTCTTCATTTCAGCAAAGATACTCTGTCTGAAACTCCAAAACATATCCTACAGTATATGAAAACAAAATTAACAAGTCATAATAGCCAAAAGTTGTAAATTGACTTTTATTTTATAAAAAGTCAGTTTTATAGCACGAGAAGTATCATTACTGAGTTTGGAAACACCATTCACAGAATAACTCAAGAAGGAATAGCCTGTTTTAATATTTGAATTATTACAGGAACAGCGTTACAGACAATGTCAGTTAAGTTGTAAAACACAAACTACATTTCATAAAGTAAGAAGTGAATGGATAAGAAAATGTAAATAACAATTCAAGATATAAATTCATACCCTTTCCTTGATTATCTTTAAAACATGCCACAGACACAGGTAACTATTTTACCTCAAACGGGTCAAGGGTAGGATAAACATAACCCTGTAATTCAGCTTATTATTGTAAAATAGTTTATGAATCTCTTCAGTTTCATATGGAATTGTTCTTCCATGCCTGAATTATTTCCTGTAGGGGAGTTTTATTAATATGAGCCCATTTTGAAGTATGCAGCTGAAGGTAGTAAAGAGATTAAGTTACTGACTTTATTCTTACCACTCTCAAAGAAAGTCTGCCTTGATATCTCTGACGTATCATCAAAAATTCAACAACAAACATTAACTGCACAAAATCGTTTTCTGACTAAACATCAAATTTAGTTACAGTTTCTGAATCTCAAGTGGTGCACTTTGTATTTTTCTAGAAAGGAAAAACAGGAAGCAAAAATGAAGATGCTCATAACATCACTGCTCTTCTCCAAATTCCTTCAACTGTGCCCTCAGTAAAGATTATGAAAACAAAAACCACTGATACAATCTTTAGTGAAATGCCCTATTTGCCCCATTAAATGACCTACAAAAACAGCCCAAATTCGACTACTGCATTTAATTTCCCAGCAGGATGACACATAAGGCAAGATTTTTTAATTCACATACCAAGAACTGAAGATCCAGTTTGGAAGTTTTAATCTGACAAGACTGTGTCTAGCAGTTTCCTTTACACACCAGTCTGCAATTTCAGATTGGAGAGATTTCAGATTTAAATCACACAATTTAAATGGTTTGCTGTTTACTGGTTTTACCTGCTGTAAATCGAAAGTCATGTATATTTTGTCAAAATTACCCAAAGGTGAATGGAGTCCCAGAACCACAAATCTGAAACTGCTGATACTATCACTGTTATCAAATACATTGCCCTGGGTCAAAGACTTGAATAAGACTTCCAATTTTCCTCCTAATCAGGGACTCCAAGGAACCCTGACTTTAGCCTGAATTCCTTGTCTCCAGAGACAGACAAGCCAAGTCTGGTACACACAGGGGCATGTGTAATTTTGTAGTGTGCTGTTCAACTTGGTGCACACAGGAGAGCATGGAAGGGGAGGACAGACTCCAGGCATCACCTGCACAGAACTTCTTTCTTTTATAAAAATATTCCTGTGCTGGCTTCTCAGCTCTTGTTTGTTCAGTTAAGGTCTGCTAGAAGATTTTCAAGAGCTACTTCACTAAACAAATTCCCAAACAAAATCAAATTTACAAATTATACTGTTTATATGATGTTCAGAAGTTTTAGGAGTAACTGAGAGTTTCTTTGACAAGACAAATCACAAGTCACAGAATCACAAAACCATTTAGGTTGGAAAAAATTTCCAAGATCATTGAGTCCAACCTTTAACTGACCATTACCATATCAACTAGACCATGGTACCAAGCACCACATCCACTTGTTTCATGAGCAACTCCAGGGATGGAGACTCCACCACCTCCCTGGGCAGCCCATCCCACAGTCTAATCACCCTTTCTGTGAAGAGATTCCTCCTGATGTCCAACCTGAATGCAGCTTGAGGCCGTGCCCTCCCATCCTGTCACTGGTTCCCTGGGAGAAGAGGCCAATCCCCACTGCAATTCTACATTTTACAAAGAAGCTCCTTTCAGCATGGAAACGTATTTAAGGTACAATTAAGAGACCAAAGGTCTTCTATAAAGTTGCTTAATTTTACCTTGATGAAAGCTACTCTGGAATGCACCAAGCCAACTATTTATTACACCTCACAAAATCAACAGGCATGTTAACTACACAGTTCAAGGCTTTCAAATAAACATACACACTATTCACAGGCAAATGCAGGAACACCTTACTGCCTTCTTCTCAGAAGAAATAAGAGCAACTACTCAGGTAGTGAGAACATCTATCCAGTACTTGGGAGAAGTCCTCAAAGCTCCATGATGCTACTTTGCTCAAGTGTGACACCAGTGGCTTAGGAAAACAAGTAGCAGAACCTCAACTGCATAAGCACCTATAAGGCAAATGCAGACTGCTAATTAAGGCTACAATTCACAAAATCATACAATAATTATTTTAGTGCAGAGGTCTTCTCAGATTAATATTTTGGCCAACAGATATTTGAAATTGTAATTTCAACTGTTAACTGCAATTTTTAAAAAATATTGAAACACTGACACTTTCATGCAGAGTCACTCCATCTTGCTGAGTGTGGGAATCCCATGGGATGGAGAGCACCCTCAACAAGTCTGCTGATGACAATAAGCTGTGTGGTGTTGTCAACATGTTGGATGGAAGAGATGCCATCCTGAGGGACAGTGACAGCTTCAGAGGTGGGGCTGTGTGACCCTGATGAAGCTCAACAAAGCAAAGTGCAAGGTCCTGCATCTGAGTTGGGATAACGCCAAACACACCTACAGGCTGTGCAGAGAAGTGATTGAGAGCAGCCCTGAAGAGAAGGGCTTGGGGCTGATGGCTGATGAAAAACTTACCATGAGCCAGCAGTGTGAGCTGGCAGCTCAGAAAGCCAAATGTATCCTGCATCAAATGGATCGTGACCAGCAGGCCAGGGGAGGAGATTCTGCTCCTCCACTCCGCTCTCGTGAGCCCCCACTCCAAGTGCTGGGTGTATTTCCGGAGCCCATGGCATAAGGAGAACATGGAACTGCTGCAGCAAGTCCAGAGCAGGGACATGGAGTTGATAAGGGGACTGGGGTACCTCCCCTCCAGGCTGACAGAGTTGGGGCTGCTCAGCCTGGAGACCTCATAGCAGCAGTATCTGAAGGGACTGCAAGGAAGCCAGAGAACAGCTGTTCATCAGAAACTGTAGTGGCAAGACATGGAGTAATGGGTTCACATCGAAATAAGAAATTTAGACTAGATATGTGGAAGAAATTCTTTACATGAGGGTGACAAGGCACTGGCACAGGGAAGCTGTGGAATGCCCCATCCCAGAGGTGTTTACAGCCAGGCCTGAATGGGGCTCTGAGCAATCAGCTCTAGTGGAAGGTGTCCCTGCCCATGGCAGAGGGGTGGAACTACATGATACTAAAGATCCCTCCCAACCCAAACCATTCTGTGGCCCTTTACATTGTTCCATCTCTGGAAAGGTGATGATAAACCTGCATGTAGAAGATTTCTGACTATTAGACCAGACTTACAGAAGACTCTTTACAACACAAACATACAATCAACACACAGGTCTGACCTGGGTGGACATTCTAGAGGGCCAAGCTACACAAGAATTTATACCCCATGTACCTTTCTAAAAAATATTTTGCCTTCCTTCCGTGAAAGATCTGCACCTGTACATAGCAAAGCATAAAGCATGTTGTTGAACTAAAGCAATTCAAGCTGTATTTCTGTATACACAAAGGCAGCATTGTTTTAGTGTCATCTGCAAGACAGACATTTCCTTTGACCACATAGGTTCTGTATTTGTTGAAAATAAAGGAACAATAAAAGTAGAGTGTAACTAGATCTGTCACAACAATATTCAAATGTAGAACTGCAGTGGTTTTAACACTGCATATATATGTGGCTTGCTATTTTTCAGCCTTGAATCACTGAGTTAATTAAAATTCGATAGCTGCATTTCACTATTTTGACTCCTGCTTCATTTTTATAAAATTATTTTTTCAGAGTTTGAAAGCAAAACCTAAAGCTAAGGTCAAACTTCATACAGATTCTACCCAATATTTCCAAATTCCAGGTCAAGAGTTGAAGCAACAGATGTGTGAAGTTTTACTGCCAAGTAAAGGATCACCACTAGAGAAGATTCTACACGTCCACACCCTGTAAATAATTCTCACAAATCACTGCAGTACACAGGAAAGACAAAGAGATCAGTAGCAAGCAGCAGACATCAAGCTTATATTCACAGAATTACTTGGATGATTAAGCCTAAGACAGCAATTCTCAAACCTGATGTAGCTTCAGCAACTTCAGACTCCCATATGAAGTGCACATGAGTGACTACTGCCTGTCACGTCACTGCTGGGCACTCTGGGGTGCACATTCCAGGTCTCTGTAAGTGACTGGATGCACATTTCCAGCAATTACAAGGATAAGTGAAATCTGGGAGCTTCAATGACACCCAAGTAGTCTGTGTCTGTATCTTTTACTTCTGAAGTATAATCACATAGTTGAAACAAGCTTCTGTTCAGTTGAACCATCGTTGGTGTCTGAATGTTCTTTTCTCTCTCAGCAATGACAAACTACAATCAAATCAGCTCCTTGAGAACCCACAATCATAATTTAGGAATTTTTTTTCACCTATTTCAAGAGGCCCAATCCATTAAATGCCACACTGGATACATGTTGACAGCACTGCTTTCTGCAGAAAACGTGAAGATCCAAGATCTTTCCAATAGACAGTAAATAAAGGGAGAACAGTCAGTGAGCACTGAGGTACCATTTCCACCTGTTCCCACCATTTCCTCTCTTTCTACCCTGTGCTTTTGAACCATGGACTCCAGAGAGTTCTTACAACCCATGATCCCCTTTAACCTCCCAGCAGAGCTACTCATGCTCCATGTTTTTTTCCAAGCCCAAGGAAGCTCTTTTTGGAGGCCAGCTTTCCTGGTACAGCCAGGTGAGCAGGGTCCTGCCCTGGGAGGTGAACACAGGGTGATGAAGGTCCTTGGAAGGAGGGAAGGATTGAGCAGGTGGTCTCAGACTCACATCTGGCTTTATATTAGAGGAAAGAAGGACGTTCCTTTTCAAATACAAGTTACTGAACTAATCCTGTCAGAACACTAAGGTGTTACTCAGCACAGGTTTGCTGCAGGCCAGTCTGAGATAAAGAGAGAACAGTGTAGTTAGAATCCTGTTACCAATGCCTGAACTGAAACACTTACAAAGATGTATTTTATAGTACACTTGTGGCAAACTGAATACACTTTTTAAAACACAGGAGGTCTTAAACAGAGTAATTTTGAGCTGTTAACTTGATAGATCTTGTGTTGGAACATTTCCTGAGAAAAAAAAAATCTGAACAGCCATTAGACACACTTACATAATTTTGAATCTGACTGACTTTAAAGTATCATGTTTCTGAGTACCTCAACAACATACCTTATCCTCACCTTCGAATTCTTCATTATACCTGGGGAGATTTCAGGCAAAATCCAACAACATTTTTAAGCTAGTGAAACTAAACAGGTCTTCTGTCCCTTTACTAGGAAAAAAATTGCTTCACAACAAGCCTGAAATACCATCAAAATTCAAGAATATATATCCTGACTGACCATTTTCCTGATTAATGAACCTTTGCCCCCTCCCTGTTTTGTTGGGGGATTTTCAGGGGAGTTAACAGTACCAGCAGAGGAGAAGTAGCAGTATTTTAAATGCACGTATTATATGCAGTAGTGCTTACAGCACTAAATACCAACACCACTGGGACATAACTGCAACTTTCTGCAGTATCCTAAGAGAGTGAAATGAGACCCTCCATCCCTAGGCAGGGTATGAGTCTGTAAATGGCAGTGCTGCTCACGGGACAAGAGGAATAACTCTCCTTTCTCTTGGGAAAGGCCGAGAAGAGCAAGAACTGTCACTGCTGTGGCAATGCCATTGCTGCCATGTGCATGCCACACTCACTGTGTTTGCCAGCTGCTGTAGGCACAGGGGAACTGCTGCACATCCCAGAGGGCAGCTGGGCCACAATGACACCCATGGTCTGGGCACATCCCAGAGGGCAGCTGGGCCACACTGACACCCATGGCCTGGGCACATCCCAGAGGGCAGCTGGGCCACA
>VYXF01004962.1:0-45717 GCA_013397295.1 Polioptila caerulea | reverse complement strand
GGTCACACTGACACCCATGGCGTGGGCACATCCCAGAGGGCAGGTGGGTCACACTGACACCCATGGCCTGGGCACATCCCAGGGGGCAGCTGGGCCACAATGACACCCATGCCCACCCTGTGGGGGATGACCCAATTCAGGGAGGAGGTACAAAATCAGTTCTGTAGCAGAGCCTCTGTGATCTTGTTCCCTTTGGAAAATAGGGTGTATGTTTTACTCTCTTCTCTTCCTTGTGTAGATGATTATTGTTTTCAAAGGCACCTTCTCAGAAATGCTTCCTTGGTAACAAAATTTTAGTTAAATAGAATTGGAAGTGCCTCCTCACTGAACCAATTGCTGTCAACTGCCACTCCAATTTGTCACAGGGACAAATTATTTTTATAATACATATACACCTCAAAGTCCACTACTTTCAACTTTCCAAACATGTCCAAAAATAACCCTATGCCTCAGAAATAAAGAGTGTGTTATGAGACGTAAAGAGTGTTTCCTTTTGAGAGTTTCTTCCTACTGCTGTGTATTACCAGGTCATTTGTAAAAAACATTAAGACTAACAGAAGAACAGGAATGACAAAAAAAGTTGGGATAGGGCCAGAAATAAGTACAAGCCTGGAGGTTGTTCCAAAGACTATAGAAAAAGATACAGTGTGATGGGACACATGTCTGGGGAGGGCTGTAGAGATTAAAATATCAACTTTTCAGTTTTACAGAGGGTATTTTTCAGATTTTTAAAAGACTTTAAATATGTCTTACTAAGGACATCCTGAAGAACCAGTCTTCTTACACTTATCTCCTTATGGCCTGTTAAATACAGTAAATTAAGGGGATTCAAAATAAATTACTTCCCTTAAAAGAAGCAGAACAAAGTAGGTGTCAATAACAAAACAGTGCAAATATTTCCTGGTCGTGCCCGCAGATCACACAAGAACTAACAAAGTTTCCTTCAGGGGGAACAAAGAATAGTTAAAATATCTATAGTTATCTCTTAACAACTCAACATGGTTTTCACTCTCTTAAAGGTTTTAATTTTAGCTGATCCTATTTTCTTTCCTTCTCTGACCCAAAGCTGTTGAACTTGCAAAGGGTTCTGTAGCCACACTAAAATAATTGTGAGAATTAAAAGTCAATGAAGTTCTCTACATTCACAAACTATCTGCCAGAGTCTCTACATTCTTTACAGCATAACCTTTACATTCAGTTCTGAAACAGCCTCATCTTTATACAGCTTCCTTTGCTTGTAACTTCTGTCCACCTTCCTATCAGCATGCTCCTTAGTTTTCCTTCCAAAAAACCCACAAACAACAAATCATAAAAGCTAAAAAAGGGGATATGAGAACACCACAAGACACTTACTACACTTTTATATATTACTTAATACTTGCAACATCTGTCTCCTACGGAGAGTCACAGAAATAGCCAATGGACTTGCCCTTCATTTCTTCAAGTAGGAATTTTATGGAAACATTTTCCTTTGCTGCTTCTATTCTGAAGAACTTTCTGCTGGATTGAATTACAGATGCAACATTAGCATAAGAACAAATTGAGACTCTTAGCAAAACCAGTACTCGGAAGTTTTCTATTCACAGACAATTTTGAAATGAAGGTTTACTTCCCTACAAAATCACCGACAGACACGTATGCTAAAAAATTAAAATCCTGTACAGTTCAGACACTGAAAGATGAAAGAAGTTCAGACTACAGGCATAGTTTTTAATGGTTTAACAACACTCTAATTTTAACCTGTCCAACTGCTGCTGGGGAAAGAAAAAGACAAGCTGAACAGCGAGTATGTTCACAAGGATTCTTTGGGCAGGTCTCTGGGAATCCTGCACAGAACGAAGGGTCTGGGTCAGACTGGAAGCACCTGGGCCTAAACTCTGCCTGCTGCCACTGCCATGAAGGGCTCCAGTGAGAACACAGAACTCTGGAGCAATGTCCCTGCAGAAGGAACAGGGATGGCAACGCGTATGTGAGAAAGGACCTGGACAATTTTCCCATATATAAACCCAAGAAAGCATTTGGTTTTCAAAAAGCAGGTACTGCTACAGGTAAGAGTTTCTGTATCTGCTATTTTTTCCTTTTCCTTCACTGCTACTGATCTCCACACAATACCTACATAAATCAGTGAGCATGGATGCCTTCCATTCCTTTAGCTCCTGCAGCACGAGGCCAAACTTCTTCAGAAAATGCTATTTACATGTCCAGACATTATTTACTGGGAAAACTTTCCCACCATATCAAATATACTTCTCATGAAGCTCCAAAACCAGAGGATTCACCAATCCTCCACCTGTTCATGTTACTGAGGCAGCTTTCATCACATGTGCTTATTGAGAAGCTACACCTGAACTGCAGCTCGATAACCAGCCCTAAGCTATTCACAGAAATGTCAATCTAAAAATAATCTGTTGCCATTTTTCAGAGGCACCTAAAGCATCCTTGTGATCACAATCTCAACAATTATATTGAATCAAGTCATCTGCACCAGTTTCACCCCTCAGTATTTTTAGAACATGCACAACATCCTTTTTAGAAATTATTTCATCTGCCAATGCTGTGCAAGAGCATTTGCTCAGTGCAAGCTGACTACATGCCAAGCATTGCAAAAACCAAAGAAAATAAAAATCCTAGCATTTCACAGTGCCTGAAACAGTGGTCAAGTTCATTGTTATTTCATCAGAACTCCACAAAAAAAACCTGTGACTTACTAGTACTCACAATTATCAGTTCTTCAGTAACTAGTGGCATTGTTTTGAGAATATTTCATTCAAGGCAAGAAAAATAACAAAATGCTAAATGGTAGCTCACCCAAAGGTACACCACACTAAATCTTAAAAGGCAAAGTGTAAAACAGCAGCTTTAAATGTTCACAAAGGAATTAAAAACTTTTTCAAACAGAATAAAAATGCTGAATATGTACATGTAACTCAATAACTCAATTTTTTACAGACATAACTTTCACATTTATTTTCTTAAATAAAACCCATTATATTTTCAAACACAACAAAAAGAGTGAAGCTGTGACTGGATATATGAACATTTTTACATAATATAGTGCATTACAAGACCAATTGTCATGTACTGGGGGGAAAGGTTTGGAATAAAACCCCACTCCACTCCCATTTAATTCTGGCAAGATGAAAACATGTAATTCAAAGGTAGCACAAATTCAAGGTACTGGTTTATTTCAGTAAATCACCACAAGTTTTAATATTATATCGATATCAGTACACTCTCTCAGAAAAAGAGGCAGCACAGCAATAATTTTCATCAGTATGTGTGTGTTTGTACAACTAACATTTTTAAACTGCGATGCAAGGCTGCATTGATTATACTTTAAAAAGGTTTTAAAAAGAACAGGAAATGACATTTGGGGACTTTATTTCATAATGGCAACAAACAGACCACTGGAAACTTTTTTGTTGCATACTGATACCCAAAAGAGTGCAGAATGTAACACTGACAGATGTCTGAAGTATTCTCTGTTTCGGAAAAAGTTTATTACTACTGTGAGAAAAGAGTGTGTAGCTGCACAAAAAAAAAAAAAATAATTAAGGTTTATACTTTTACTACTGATGCTTTTGATTCCAAAAATTTTATCACCAGTGATGTACAAAACAGCAGAGAAAATTTATGTATTGTTTGGCATTTATTGTTTGTGGTGATGCCCAAAATGTACCACTGCAGGAAAGAGAAGAAGTATTTAGTTGTCAGACTATTCTCCTGAGTAGTAAATTCCATCAGTAGCATTTACAGCCTGAGGTTCCAGAACCAAGTGCCACCCATCAGGCAGCTGGCACCTCTTAGGCAAAAACATTCCATCAGATGATTGGAGGTGCTCATACTCAATTATCCTGATCATCCTTCTATACTGCAGATTAAATACCCAGATGACAGCAAGGGAAAGTAAACGGTAACTGGGAAGCCCAATGGCTGGAAAAAAGCAGGGAAAGCTCTTGAATTCTATGCCTAAGCTTTATTCACCAAACTCAGTAACTACATGAAGGTCATCCAAAAAGTGTCTGTTTGCAAGGAACAAATTATTTGGTGGAATTCCATGTGGATTTTCTGTTTGTTTCCAGAATTTGATTTCCAAAATAGCTTCTCAGTCAATGAATTAGTCAGTTTCTCTAGCTGTCACAATCATACCTTTATGTTTTCTAATGGAGCACATGAGAAGGAAAGCAGGAAAAACTGATAAATTATGCAAGCTGTAACCACTTGTAGAATCTCTTAATACATGGGAATGAAAAAACAAGGATGTCATCAGCACTGAAAAAAACAGCATCCCTTTACTTAAGAGAATTGCAAAATATCTTAATCAGATTCCCAGTCTTCTAATGAGGAAGTCAGAATCATATTCATCAAGAGACACATTTGATTTGTTCAGTGCAGAAGATTAAAATGGATTCATTAGTGTAGGGATGAAAGGATTCACATTAGTGAGCTGAGAGAGAACTCACACCACCTTGCTCAATTTAATGGCAGCAAGTGTATATTTATATATATATTTATTCTGACAGGTATGCTTTGGATAGCTCATGCTGGAACATGTTGAAAAAGCATCTGCACAGTATTTATTAAATCAGTAGCACAAACACTTCAAAAACCTCAAAGCAGAACACACTTCTCATATTCTGACCAATACTCACTAAGTTCTCATATATCTTGATTTTCCAGATAAGTCTTTGTAAAGTTCACTTATATTACCTGTAAACACACAGGCATCTTTCTCACTGTGTTGATAAGAATATTTTATTGTTTTCTATTTGAGGCAGATTTTCCCTAGGTAAGTTTCAAGTCAACTTTTCCTGTAAGAAACACTGAAAGCCATAGAAATGTTCTCCCTTCTGATACATCATTTTCTTCTTATTTTCATAATTATCTTACTCATACTATTCACCCTCCCTTCCCAGGGTTATTGGGTAAAAATCCACAGCTATTAATACAGCAATTTTCATAGAATATGCTCAAATTTTGCTACCAGGGTGCAGCAATGAACTGTGTTTTACTCAGTGCCTTCTGTTTACTGGGTATAAAAGAAAAATGAATTGATTTTTTTCATATTTTAGATGAAGAAAGCAAAGTAACTGAGGATTGGAAGGAAAAGGAATAGGGACCAGTTTACAGTGAACCCCAGATCCAGTGAACAGGGACTCTCACTGCCCCACCATAAGGAATTTCTGGTTACACTATTACAGAATCAGCTGGGGAAGCATTAGGCAGCAGTAGGGATGCAAGAATGAACTTACTAAGTGCCTGCATATCCCAGGCTAAAACCTTTATGCAAAAATAAATCCCCACATTGGTTTATTAGAAACTGCCTTAATACATCTCTTCCAAAGGAAAAAGAACTTTGTCCCAAAGTTATGAGCAAGAGAAAATAACAAGGCCCTGATTACCTGGACTCCAGAGATGCAGCTGAAGCTATGCAATGTCTAAAAGAAAACTTCTTGTATTTGAAGTGCAGTGGTGAAACTTTGTATCCACAAAAACATGGTATGACTCCTTACAGAAGCTAATTAAACAAACCAAGCCATTCTACTTTGCAAAGAGCAATCTGAGCTCCTGTTAACATATACAAAAACATGGATACAAACACAAACTGAAGACTCATAATCACCTCAATACCCTTCCACTCCACCACATGCAGGTTGGTGGTGTTAGACATCTCCTACCACTTATCTACCAAGGCATCACTAACTTGTAGACAAGAACCAAAATCCTTTTCCCATCCATTCCTTTGGATGATTAGTCATTCCCTAAACCAGCCTAAAGCAAACATCATTACATTTCTTGTTCTTTCACACTGGAATGCAAGGAAAATCTGGTTGTGTGCTCATCTTTAGCTGGTTCAGAGCCCAGCTGAAATCTTTGAAGCAGCATTGTACAGTGAGCAGCCCATCGGGAAGGAAGGGACAAAACCATGAACTGCAGCCCTTTATCCATCCCTGGAGGGCACAGCTGAAACTCCAAACGATCTGCTTTGCCTCCAACTGCTCCTAGGGGCATAATAGGAATATTTAGGAGCAGGCTGTTGAGAACTCAGAGACTTGGAGAACTCTGCTAACCCATAGCTCAGTGTTCTCTGTAATGGGACTATTAATGAATCTCAGAAGGACTCAGAAGGGAATGCTGCAGTGTAACATTCATTGAAACTCCCTATTGCTAAAAAAACATGAGGATATACTGAAAAACACTGGAAAAGTTGAAGACAAACTTCTGTCACAACATATATATATATATAAAACCAGATGGGCTTCACACAAATAGTTCATCTGTTTTCTTTCTCAATTTGATTTCATTAACATTCTGTCCAGTTTCACTTACTTAAAAAATGCATAGACACAAAAAAGAACTTGAAAAAACTGCTGAGAAAAAACAACTCCCACTGGCATTATCAGTGTACAAAGTTTATAGATTTCACACTGTTTGTTTAAGATACCCATACCTCTAATGACATATATTCATCTTCCTTTCCCTCTACAGATAAAAAGTGCACTGAAAAGCCTCATCCAATGAGTCAGTTAAAAATACACATCTGAATCATAAGTATATTCTGAATACAATTCTAAAGCCAAGGGGGATACTATTAATACATGTCACTAAAGACACAGCCTTGGCTAGTTGCTTTTATTACTACCTTGTCTATTCCACTTAACTACAGCTACTGCCACAATGTTTCTCCTGCCACTATTCCTTATCTGTGCTCCTTTGGTTTCAAAATGAAATCTTTAAGTATATCAGTTACTCTATCTGGCGTCCCTGGTTTTGTATTTTTGAAGATTTTTGTCAAAAGCTAATATTTAAGCATATTAGCTACTACAGTCCATCTCTTTTTTAAAGTTTCTGAAGATTTCACTTTCCTGTAAAAAGACAAAATTTAGTCCTCTAAGCCATAGTATTTTAAGAAAGGAAATGAGGTAAAATTACCTTTTTCCTACCTATAGCCTGTGTTTACATGCACAACTGCCTGCACAAAAAATTGTTTCTAATATTCAGTGCTGTTATTTGCTTCCCAGATCTACTCAAGAATACTCTTTAAGGATCAGCTCCTCATTTTACTAAGCTCCACAAAAATGAAACCCTTGCCTGATAAAGCCTCCCAGATGGAACAGGTAAAGGTAACAAACTCTGACGTTTGACAAAAAACAACTGGAAGAGTTTGAGTTATCTATCAGAACTACAAACCTGTCAGAAAAGTTGGCAAAATGTCTAAGCGTACCTGCTCAGGAAACAAAGTTTCTGCTGATACTACTCTACCAGGAGCTGTTTCCAAACACTTCATGCCATTACTCGAACTCCTTTCCCTGCTCAGAATCGCTCCAACTTGACACGTGTCATTCGCCTATCGCTGCAGGACAGAGCCTTCGCCTTCCTCTTTCACTCGGGCTCTTATCTCTAGCCTATGGCCCAAAACAAGCCTTTCCCCTTCTTCCTACAGCAGGGGAGAGATGAGGGGCCCAGAATAAAGGAAACAAGCTCCTGCTCAACCCATTCCCTCCGGCACGCACCGCGGGCACTGCTGCCCGCTCTGCGGCGCTCCGGGAGGCGCGGAGCCGCCCCGCACCCGGCCCCGGCCTCTGCCCCTCGGCCAAGGCCCGCCCAGCCCCCGGGNTCCCCCCTCACCTCTTTGGGGACGAGCTGGTTCTCCTCGCTGGGCACCATGGCCGGTGGCGCGGCGCGGAGCCCGCAGCAGGCTGAACCGAGCGCCGTCGTCAGCAGCAGCGGGAGGCGGGGGGGCACCCACGGCTCATCCTCCCCCTTCTTCTTCTTCTCCTCCTCCTCGTCTTCTTCTTCCTCTTCCACCTCCTCCTCCTCTTCCACCTCCTCCGCTCCCGCGGGCAGCGCCGCGGCTCCGCCCCGCCGCCAATCCATAGCAAAATGGCCGCCGGCGCGGTTCTCGCGAGAGCCGCCCCACCCCGGGCTCGCTGCGTCCCGCAGCGCTCATCGCCTTCGGCCCGGCCGCGGCGGACCCCGGGCCCAGCCCCGCTGCCGCTGCCCGGCCCGGCAGGGCTGCGCGGTGTTCACCGAGCTCGAGGGGCGCTGTCCGAGCTGCAGCGCGGAGCCTCCGCGGGCTGCCGGGCCAGAGCCACCCCGCGCCCGGGGTGTCCATGGCGCCGGGCCGCCGCCGCTCCCCCATCACGTTATCCTGCCCTGGGGAGCGGCGTGGGGCGCTCGGGCCTGCGGGAGAGCAGGGAGTCAATAAATGGAAGGGGCACCGGCTGCGGACGTGTTTAGGGAAAGACTGGACGTGCGGCGGCGGTGTTCGGTCATGGGGTGGACTGGATGATCTCAGAGGTGTTTTCTAAGCTAATTGAGTCTGTGCAAATGGTGCAGCAGGAGGCGAGCGGGGAAGGAGCGCGCCTGGCTCACTGCCCTAGGTGCGGCTCGGAGCTCCATAGCACCCGGCCGTGGGTGCGCTCGGAGCCGGTCTCGGAGCCGGCCCGGCCGTGGGTGCGCTCGGAGCCGGTCTCGGAGCCGGCCCGGCCGTGGGTGCGTTTGGAGCCGGCCTCGGAGCCGGCCCGGCCGAGGTGCGCTCGGAGCCGATCTCGGAGCCNNGTGCGCTCGGAGCCGGTCTCGGAGCCGGCCCGGCCGTGGGTGCGCTCGGAGGCGGCCCCGGAGCCGGCCCCGGAGCCGGCCCGGCCGTGGGTGCGCTCGGAGCGGCGCTCGGAGGGCCAGGCCCCGCCACACGGGCTCGGTCCCCTCGCAGCTCTCCGCCTGCGGCCCTTCCCGGAGCCCCGGGCTGCAGGGACACGGAGGCTGTTTCCGTGAGATTCCCTGGCTCCTTCACAGTGCGCAGTGCCGGGCTGCAGTGGACGCGTAACCACGCCCGGTCCCGCTGCCATGTGAGCCCTTGCTGGTGTCAGTAAGTTTTTCCTTGAAGTCATGCGATGACGGTCAGGGTGTACGCGCTCTAAATCCGAGATTAATAGCTTGTTTTCGAACGGAATGCAAGGTTATTTCTGTGGCATTGCCTAAATGTTGATTTTTGTCCACAACAAGCTGAGCTATATCTGGTTTTTGTGACGCTTGAAACACGCTAAAAGCCAAATCACTTGAATGACTAAAACGCACACTAGAGGAGAATTAATGTCTACTTCACTGCAAAACAGTTTGTAAGTGAAAAGCATTTTACTTGGCTAATGAACGATGCTATATGGTAGCTGTACATTTCATTACAACTGTTTTTCTTATTATTTTAGTGTCCTCTTGTGGAAAAATGCAGTACTGAGGATAGTTTTTGGTTTTGTGGCCATGAAGTTTTGGGGTAATTTTTGAAACCCATTGTACTGGAGTCTACTGAAGATTTGATAAAATTGAATGATCTCTTTTCCCTTTTCATGTTGAAAGTATGTAACTTCTCTGGTTCCTCTCTGCTTTCTCAGAGATAAGTGGCAGCTTTTGGAATTATGATATGTTATTAGTGTTTCTGTTAGTACAGTATATTAATGCTTTTTTTAAAGAGGCTTCAAAATGGTCGTTTCTGTAAATAGCATCAGTGGTTTTATTTTCATCTTTCAAGTATGCTGTGGAAATGCTATGTTTCTGGCTTTGTTGTGGTTTGCTTGCTATTTTTTTTTTTTTAATCCTTCTCCTTGAATTAAGCACAGAAATCCTCTCATTGAAAAACTTAAAGCAGTTTTAAAGTATATTTCCAACCTGTTTTGCATTATATAACTTAATGGGTTCAAGTTATTTATCTTGTAAAGGTCAGAGGGTTCTTTGGCACAGGAGCTCTTGCCCTGTGGGTTTGAAATATGTTGCACCTGAAAGCCCCTCATCTTAGACCTTTGAGCTCCAATATGATAAAATCGAGTGCTGAGACAAGAACCTGCAAGTCGCTTGCTGTTAACGTTACTTTATTGTCACCCTGATTTTTCAAACTTTTCTGATGCACTTTCTAACTTATTGTTTTTCATAGTTTGTAGTTCTCTCTCACACACGGGTGTTATAATTAAAACATGTTTATGTTGAGATGAGGTATTTACACACTTTCTCTTGGAGTGAAAAACAACTGATGGGCAGTTGTCTTGACCAGTGGGATGGGAGAGGTGTCAACATTCTCCTCCAATCCCTGGTCTGTGTAAAAATACCATAAATTTAGAATCAGATGTTTTAATAAATAGTTTTTAACCTTCTCATCAAAGAGTGTCTGTGTGTGTGTCCTTGCATGTCCCACAGCAACACTTTGTGTTAAGCACGGGGTTTTGTAGAGCTATCCCTCTACAAGAGGAAGGAAAATATCTAAAATAGTAGGGGGTTTAATAGAAAAGACAGTATGAAACTTATCAGCTGTGTTGTGCATTAAAAGGTTTGGGGTTTAGTTGGGTTTTTTTTTTTTGAGGGGGACTTTTGTAAGCATCTAGGGGTGAGAAAAGGTATAACTGCAGAAGTGAAAAATGATGCCAACATCTGTTGCTACTTGGAGGAGCACAGCTGCCCAGTGATCTCCAGTTGTCCAGTGGTGTCCAAAGATCCATGAGGTTCGTGAGCAGGTGCTGGAGTTGAAAAGCCAGAGCAGAGACAAGCTTCCAGTAGGAGGAATCCAATGGTCAAGGCAAAATTGTTCTGCTGTAACTTCCCCTCTCCCCCCACTTTGGGGACACAGCCCACAAAACCTCTCAGACCTGGAGTATTCTTCCTCTGGGTTGTAAAGAATCTGGAATTCAGGGATAAGAAGCTTTCAGAGATGTTACTTTGGGAAGTTATTTTGACTCTCTAAAATTTTATGTTCTTACAGGTTATTTTTTGCTGCTCTTTGTGAGTAACAAGGGGAAAAGCTACAGAACTCAATGACTTTATTTGAATATATTGTTCTATTGGAATAAAGAGGCAGCTACCACAAATATGTGCCTACTAGATAAGAAGCAGGAGTTTGTTTTTTAAAAAAATACTTTGTTAGATTCTCCTGCCAACCTTTAAAACTGTACAAACATCCAGTGTAGCATGTGTGCATAAAACATCTTTAATGGAGTAATAATCTCTAGTTAATAATTAAATCTCTATGAGCTTTTGTAATTTGTGGATGCTACAGTATTTAATCTCTTTATGTGAGACTTCTTAAAGAGGAATATTCAGTATTTGTTTCATGAAGGGAATCCTGGCCTTACATAAAGGCTAATTCAATATAGCACAGGTTTAACTTGTTATTACTGTAAAACTGGTGTTTTAGACTACAGTTGATGCTGGATTTGCAGGTACAAGTAAATTTGTTGGGCTGTTGGTTCTCAAACTTGCTCAGAGATAGATTAATGGGAGTCACAGGTGCTGCAGTGTGTCAGTTTGCAGTCAGTACAGTGCTTGCCACACTAATGTATGCACTAGGTTAATGGAAATATAGTTATGCACTGCCAGTGTGCTAAAGCAAACAGCAAACCTCTGTTCTAAAGGATGCTGAACTTGTAAATCAGTCTGTAGGAACAGGACACCTCTTTGAAGACTGTGATCTAATAATTCCTCCTTCTCTGTAAGAAGTCACTGAACCTTGTCCCAAGATTTGACAAATAATTTTTAAAGTTTTGGGAGAAGTTCTAAAAACAAAATGGAGGGCTGCCATCTCTTTCATATGTGCAATTAGATGCTGTAAACTGATGTCTTTCCTGAAGTAATATTATCCTGCCTGTTTGAAATGGAAAGCCTATGGAAAAGAGGATTGTGTGGATTAATGCCATGGATTTGGGATGTCCTCTGAAACACCTGGTTTTGACTTTTCCAATAGGCTGTCCTGTTTCAGAGGTAGAGCAAACATTGCAGTACTTTTATTTTTCTGTACTGTCCTGTTGAAAACACCCAACCAAACAAAACCACACAAAAAATCCTCTCTCCCACTAACCAACTAAAAAAACCCAAAAAATCCCCAAAACCTGAAGATTGCAGTCCTTGGCAAGTTGCTGACAAATTATCAAGCTGTCCCAGCCACCGTGTGTTTGCCAGCAGTGGCAATGAAGCAAGTGCTGATGCAGTGTTCACCCAGAGCTCATCTGCACTGTCAGCACTCTCAGAAAATACAGCTCAAGGCCTCTTCCCTTTTCAATCTGACAATTCCACATTTACTGATAGAAGGGGAGGTGTGTGAAAGTTCAGGATGCCACAGTCCAGCAGGGCATTGCACTGATGGCTGCTTTGCTGTTTGAGCCTCAAGTTGTTGCAACCCCCCTGGCAGGCCACAACCTTGAGACCGGACTGGCACGAGAGGTGGGTGGCAAAATTATAAAGGATGGGTGCCACGGGGATGTTCCAGAAAATAAGAACTTAATTGATGACAAAAGTAACAAACATGAGGAAGACATGCACGGTGCTGGAGTCAATCCTCAAAGACTCAGACAATGGGTGAGCACAGCAAAATATGAGGTAGGGTTGAGGGTACAGAGTCCAATCATAAACAAAAACTCAGAACACGCCCAACTATAGAAAACACGAACAACCAACCAAAGGTGAGAATGAGAAACATTTCCTAGTGTGGAACAGCCTAATCTGCATAACAACTCCCATGGTTCTGTTCAGTCCTGTTCTTCTCACCCTGACTTTTCAAGCTGTTTCCTATCTTAGCATCCCCCTTCCCCAGGCCTCAGGTTGGTGCCTTTGTTAAGGGCAAGCTCACCACCCATCCCAACCACTTGACCTCCCACATATAAAGCAATTTTTCCCCCACTGCATGGCAATTTTTGGAGTATTTCACTGAAAATCTGCCTGCACCATCTAATCCTTTCAACAAGGAAAGCTAAAAAAAAAAAAAAATCAGTAAATGGATGGAGGGGAGAACTATTAGGAAGAACAAATACAATTTGTAGAAGTAAAAAAGAGAAAATAATAGAATTCTGGATCTTTAAATGCCCTTTTAACTAGATAATAATCTCTTTGATCTTAGCTCCCTAAATATGAAACAGATCAATAAAAGGCTAAAGACCAAATTAAGGTCTTTGAAGAAAGAACATTGAAAGAAATTATTTTTAATTCTTCTATATCTGTTAAGAGGCTGAAGCAGAATTTTAGGAAGTAAAGAATTAATTTTAAAGATTTGAGAATGATGTGGAAAATTAAAACATTAAATGGGAGATATACTATGGAAAAAGTATTATTTTGCTTTAGAGGGACAAATGTTGCAGGTCTTGTGGTTGTAATAGGTAGTAAGCAGCCCTCTGAAGTTAAATGTCATGAGATTAAGGAAAAAAATTGTGTTCAGTGCTAAACACAGTGTTCTGCCATTCTTAAACTGTGTTTTCTGTCATAATCTTTATGAACAGGCAAGTGCTTTCCTCTGACATGGTCTTTCATACCAAGATCTTTTTGACCAAAAACCAGTAGGGGATTATTTTAATTAATTATAAGTCAGCAGCCAAGGTTCATTAACATTTTAATTAAAGATTATCTTTTTACTCTAGTTTTGAGACACCAAGTGTTCAGATATTAGCTTTGGAAGTTAGTTGTCTTTTCCATGATAGCATTAATCTTATGTATGAATTCCCAAAACAGCTTAGCACTCAAATTACAGTTGTAAAGAGAGGTACTGCAGAGAGTTTTTCAGGATTCTTTGTTAACACTGAATTCTTTTACCAGCTTGGCTTAAAATTTTCAGCATTGTGTGCTTGTGACTGCAGAGCAGTTTCTGGCATTAGCAGCCTAAACAAATCACAGTTCCAGGGTGTTTGACCTCTTGATGCACTTGTCAAAACCTTCCTGGTATCCCTGGGAGTAAACTGTGTGGTAGCAGGCCAACTTCCACTTTGTGTGGTGAGAGTTTGGAAAGAGATGCTGGCTGGTATCAGGTGGAGTTGGTGATTTCCCAGTGGATCTCACATGGAGTTTGCTCGCTTGGTCATGGGCCCAGGCTGGCACTGCAGGATCTAAAACATGCAGCAGCTTGGAAATCTGATGTCTTTTTAAATGTGCATCCTGCTGGAGTGCATGTGTGCTCCCTGGAATGTGGACTCCCGTGTTATCCAACCCTCCAAGGAGGTGGCAGGGGGGTGAGGAATGTCCGTGCACAGCAACACAAGGAAGGCTTGCCTATGGGAAAGCAAGAAGGAAGGAGAGCTGCCTTGAATTCCTACCATGACAGGAATTAAGTCACCAACATGGTTCAGTTACTTCAGAGGTTCAAAAAGAGCTCGCAGTGACATAGCCAGTGTATTTAAAACTGCTAAATTAACACTTCCTGCACATGAGGAATTGCTGTTGCATAGTCAGCTGGGGAGCACAAAGGCAGCAGTAAACAAGAGGCTGTCATGTGCAGAGCAGCCTGGATTCAGTACACCCTCAGTACTCAGGATCTCTCAGTATGGACAGTCAATTTACCACTGCCCTTGGCCCCTGGGGAGTTTAATACTTTGGGTTTCCATTAGGGGTTCCCAGTGACCCTTCAGGTTGCACGTGGTGACATTTAATATTCTGGGTGAGTGCTGATTATGCTGCCTGCAGCTCTTTGAGCAAGCAGGAAGTGGTTTCCCATCCTCAGCATGCCCTAGCACATAGAGAACATTCCATCCTCCCAGATTTAAGTTCCTAGGTGGCCTCCCCCTGCATGAAACATGTTTTCTTCACCTTTTCTTTGTAAGGTGTCATGATAATGAAAAGAGGTAGCTCGCAGCTGCCTGGGCTCCACCTCATCCCCTCTCTGAGAGGAGGGGGGAAAAGGCATCTTTTGATTGTCTCAAGTCCCAGGACAGGGAGTATCAGGGCAGTAGCAGCAGCAGGATCTTGATGTGATCTGCCTTTGGCCCTGGCAGTGCCCAGCAGGGCAGACCTGCCAGCCTCTTTACTGGGCAGGGCTGGAAAGCAGGAGAGGCTGTGGCCATCTCCCCATTTCTACTTGATTGGGGCTTACTCCCAGTGTTTGACAGCACCCTCTGCTTTGCTTTGTGCACTGGGATAATTTTCTCTCACTGGTGATAGGAGGAACTTTGTATTTTGAGGAATACTAGGCTGGACCTGGTTATTTTACAGCGGGTTTAGGACTGCTGAGGGGAGATGCTCTTCATCCGCCGTCATTCCTCACGCCAGGGCTTGGAGCAGGCTTTGCTGAGACCTTTCTAAAGCAGCTTTTAGGCAGTCTGTGCAGAGCTGGTGGGAGGCCTGGTCTAAAACAGGCTGCAAGCTCTGTGGTTCTCCGAGCTCAACCTTGTCCTTGTTTTGCAATGTGCTGTGTCCTGAACATCTGCAGCCTTCTGGGACTTTAGGGCCACTCTGCTGTGGAGGTTGCTGAGCTCTTTTCTTGCATTAATTAATGTAGCTTTACCTTTGGCAGAAGCAAAGGGAGCTGCCAGAGGTCTTACATAGCATTTAAAATGTCAGCTGCCAGTCCAGAGCAGCTGCCAGGACTGGCACTCTGGCAGGGGGAATGTTGTCACAGGACAAATGCAGGGAATGTCAGTGTGGACACAGCATGAGTCAGTTAGGGCAGGGACTTGTGTACAGAGTATCCTGACGTCGGTGAAATGCCCTTTGAAATCTCCCAGCAAGTTGGCACCTGTGTTGCTTGGGTCATATATAAGGAAATGCTGCTGGATCCTGGCTGTTGTGGTTTGTATTCAGCCCTGACTGTGAGTAGTTGTCAGAGTGTGGGGTGTGCACTGCTAAAGTAAACCTGTGGTGCTGGGAGTCTCTCTTCTGGGTGAAAGAGCAGGGCAAAGCACGGGTGGTAAGAGTGTTGAGAGAGTGTAGTTTCTAAAAGCAATCATTTTGGTCACATGTATCTCAATTTTAATTATTTTTAATGGACTTTTTATTTCAAGTGTTTGTAATTTATCTGTTGATTGAACTGAGTTGACATGAAATAAATAATAAAATAAATTTTGTAACTACTGTCCTTGTTTGTCATCATTGCCTTTGTGAATAGATGTATCTGCAGAGCAGTTGTTTCTTCAGCATTTGGGTTAGAAGGCTTGGCTGCAATTTGGAATCTTGTATATGCTGTTAGTATGGGAAATCGATTTCTTTCAGTATTTTTACTTCTTTGCAATGAATTGTCCTGGCAGTTTTAACTTTGATGCATACCCATTTACCTCTCCCCCTTGATTCAAACCAGGCTTTTTAATTGGGCCTTTTGGAGGTAAGCACATCTTCCAGAGGTGTCCACATAGGTAGGGACAGGTTCCAGATCATCTAGACTGAATCCAAATCCTTTCCTGAGACTTAAGTCTTCAGCAGAGCATTATTTTGTACGCAGTTGTTAAAGGAAGAGGGCTCGTTGGGCTTTTGGGGTTGGCTGGTTACTAATGTGGTGTGCATCCATGGAATGCAGGGGTGCATGAATCAGCAGGGTCTCAATGCCAGGCTCAGGGATATAATCATAGGCTGGCTACTGTAGTATTTACCACAGTGCTTTATCTCTGGAAGTAGTCTATGCCCTTCCTTGTGCTGGAAATGTGTGCCCTTGCATAGATGCTGGCTTTGTGTTCCTTATGGGAGCAAAAGATTTATGTTAAGCAGCCCAGACCAATTTTAAATTCTCACAGGCATGTAGAGCTGTGCTTTTAAAACTGCCATCAAGGTAAATACTTATGGGAAACCAAATTCCAGACTTGCTGATGGGAATGCTCTTTACTAGGGTCAGAGTCATCCACGAACTTTTTGATGTTCTAGGTTTGTTTCTACCTACAAGAAAACTCGCATTCACAATAAAGCTCCTGTCCTGCTCTGCCTCCCAGATCTGGGCTGCTTGGCAGATTTCTCCTTTTTAAGCCTAGGAGGATTTCTCAAATGGGGAAAATGCAAGCCTCAGACTGTCAGAGGCTTATTGTCTCTACTGCCTAAGAAGTTTTAAACAAAGATAGTCAAAGCAGTTGTATTTGTCCTTTAGGGTTTTTATCTCTTCTGACCTCTGAATTCTAGGAAAAAATGAAAGCATGATGATAATACACTTTTCTCTGACTGCAAATTTTCTGCTAATATCCTGTCCATTCTTCAGTCTGTTCTTCCTTATTTTATGGCTATTTCCTCTGCATCTTCCTTCAGAGACAGGCTGAAGCTGTAGTTTGTCTTTTGTTCATCTGCTTTTTGTATCCCCATGCTATTTCTTTTCATGTCTTTGAATTTACCCAGGATGGCACTCATCCTGTACACGTTTCAGGCATGAAGAGATTAATGAAGCTTTAACTGACTGCCTCATGATAACATCCATGCTCTTGGCAGCTTCGGGATCGTAGTTCTTGCCATAGACAAGGACTTTTATTCTCTTTGGTCCCCCCATTTCTATACAGCCAAAGTAGATTTAACAGGATCTTTAGGTGAGTCCTTTTGTACAGTCCTTGGCTGTAACAGCACTTTTATAGTGCCTCTTGAAAACTGAAAGGGCAGCTTTTCATGAACAGGTAATGAAACCATGAATTCCTGTGTTGAAATTTATAAAAAATAATGTTCATGCAAAGGTGTTTTGAAGATGCTTTTGTGGTTTAATTTTTGGAAATAAATTTGTGGCATAAGAAACAATTCTCAAAGCTTCACTGCAGTCTGATTCTGGTCCTTTGGCTGCTTAAACCATGGCACTACTTCAGGATGAAGTATTTAGCTGTTTTTCTTTTTAATTAAGGAAGGGGGGAAACTCAAAGCACTAAGAATTAAAGTGGACACGCAATTTTTAAAAATCTCCAATCAAAGTGATTATTTATGGAGATTTCAGAGTAGTTACTAGTGCTGCACTGGCTATTTAATATCCATCATATGACAAAGAATGGTGCCACTCAGTGCACTTGGATTGTGTTATAGACAAAGATCGAATCAGGCCAAATTAATACATTTAAGAGAGCCAAAATGATAAAAAATTGAACAGGATCCATCTTTTGCCAGCCACAATGGGATTGGACAATGTTTGAACATTGGGTGAACCAGGACCTCTGCCCCTGTCACAGAGGTCTGGTGAAGTTCACACTGGTCTGGTCCACGGGTCCAAACTTTACACTGCTTTTCTAGCCTGGGGCTAGAGTTCCTTTGTCCTTTTCTCTCCCTTCGAATATTCATATGGTGTTCACTGCTGTTCCATGCCAGAAGAATAGGCAGACAGTGCTGAGTCAGGTGTGTGGTTTGAATATCTGTGCAGCCTTGGTCTCCTGTCCGGAGTTCCAGGATTTGTGTCTCCTCCTGGGCTGGCCGCACCTGGGTAGGTTTGAATCTCCTCCAGGAAAGCCTTTGCATGTGAGTCTCCTGATGAATTTTAAGTCCACACCTGGGGAGATACAAATCTTCCTCCGGGGAATCCTTATATGTGAATCCTGGTTTCCTGGAATGATACAATTCCCCATTTTACTGGTGTGGCCGTGGTACTTACTGAGTGCTTAGGGGTGTGGTGACTCAGTTGTAGAGTAGGGCTGGCTTTATACTGAGCTATATCATAACATCAATGTGAGATTTTATTATGTGAACGAATTTGATATACCATATCTATTGCAGATTGCTTAATGCATTTTGTCTGGGCACTGTTGTGCTGTAGAACAGCAGTTAGGTAAGAATTTTGGGGACTGTTTGGATAGCTTGCCCGGCTAATCCTGGCCCCAAAACAAGCCTCGGTACGGCTCTGCCTGCTTGGCAGATTCAGCAGACCCGGTGGGTCCCAGTGTGGCACTGTGTGGCAGGTGTATCGTGACGAAGGAGATGAAGAAAGGAGTGACTTTGGAGAGCTGAGGTAGCAGCGTTGATTTATTGAAAGCCCCCTAAGGGACCTTCTCACCTCAAAGCTCTTGCCAACCAGAGTGAAGAGCAACTCAGTGCAGCACCTTTGAAGGGGAGGTGGGGACAGGGGATGTGACCAACCAGGGCCCCTCAGAGGGTGACCTGTCTGTTGAATGATACATTCCACAGCCAATCTCCCCAGGATGGAGAGGGATTCCCCAGGTCAGGACCTATCACCTTGGGCCCCTCAGAAAACATTCTTGGACCTGGAAAGGGCTCCAAAGTGACAGTCCTGCCTTCGGAGGAGGGGACAATAGGGTACAACCAAATACAAAGCTTGTGGGTACGTGGGATAAACCATTAATACAAAATTGATTCTAATGCACACCAGTACAGGTAAGGTGTTGTTTCAACCAGAGTTAGTTTGGTACTAATATGCAGTGTGAGGAAATCTGGTTAATACTGTAATACCTGGGGGACAGGCAGAACTAAAGAGTGAGATATGAGACACAAACCCAAGGCACTTTCTTCTGCAGTGCTCACCTCATGTGTCTACAGCCTTGAAGTGTGAGAAGTTTGATTTTGAATATATGGTTATGTTTGGTCCTGTTGTTCCCTTGACTACTTGCTTCAGCACATGGCAGCAGTCTGTAATTTATTGTTTAGGTACATGAGATGTTCAGTGTATCTGAGTGTTGCTGCAGCTTTGAATCTCAGAAATAGCTGAGAGTTATGTTTGGAATATCCACTTACATTTCATTAGCAATTTTGCATTTCCTTACATTTCTAAAAGCGACGTGCCTTTACTTATTTGCATTATTTATTTCTACTTAGCAAACATCTAAGTGCACACTGTCACAGCTGAAATAGTTGAGCTCAGAGTTTTGTATCAAGTATACAAATTCTGAGGTAATTAGAGTAGTCATGAGTGCTGCTGTTTTGAACCCAGAGAAGGAAATTTCTGGTTTCCAAAACTGAGAGTAACCCAGGCAGTCTCTTCTGCTGTAAACTGAATGTATTTGTACATTAGAAGTTGGATATTACAATCCTTTTATGAAATGTTAACTGCAGCTTGATGTTCTTTCTTCTTTGAATTTAGAACATGCCTTAATTTCATTTAAANGCTGCTGTTTTGAACCCAGAGAAGGAAATTTCTGGTTTCCAAAACTGAGAGTAACCCAGGCAGTCTCTTCTGCTGTAAACTGAATGTATTTGTACATTAGAAGTTGGATATTACAATCCTTTTATGAAATGTTAACTGCAGCTTGATGTTCTTTCTTTGAATTTAGGACATGCCTTAATTTCACTTAAATAAACAGCAGCTTAAGGTTTTCTTGAGAGCACAATTAGATCTTCCTCTATCACTATGCTAAGAGGGTTGATGTGAACAGATTCACATCTCTTAGGGTCTGCAGGGAGACCATTTTTATTTTAACAGCACATTATTATGATTCTAACAGCACATTAGCCATGTTTCCTTGTGCTCAGTGATAGTCATATAGTCAGAAAGCACCTGAAAAGAATATGGAAATTCCAAGTGTGGGAAGTGTGGGAACAGCAAGACATAGATGCATGTGAACATTAGTCTTTACCATGCATGATGCAATTTGTGACACTTCAAATTTTGCAAATTGCTGTATATACTAGATTTTTTTTTTCACAATAATTTCAAGACTTCTCTCTTTACCTAAGCTCTCCCAGTTAAACCTGGAAGAAGAAACTAAACTTGCTTAAGTTATGTAAATGTGAAGGTTAGTGTGATGATAAAGAGCTTTCCAGAAAAGGATGGCAAGGTGAAAGACAAATCCAAAAGCTTTGGAAAATAATGAGAGACAAAGAGAGAAAAAATGAAATGGGATCTCTAGAAATAAAACCTGTGTGCCTGGGGAGATTGGCATGGATAGTCATGATGCTGATCATAGAAGGCATAAGCATCTTCAAAAGAACAAGCAGGACACTGTCCAGCTGCTTTTTTGTTTTGTTTTTGTACCCAAAGACATTCTGGGAAGAACTAAAACATTTTCTCAGGTGCTTTTATAGGACAGAAGGCAAAAACAATAAAGCTACTTCCTGTTAGACAGTGATAACTGAGAAAGCTTGATTAAAAAAACTATTCTAAAACCACTAAAACATTAATATCAACTGAAAAAAATCAATCTCTGTGTCCTTTCTATCCCACAATAGTCTTGTTGCTGAGGAAGCTGAGCCTGATGTGTGGAAACATTTTGGAAGCTCTGGGTGTGAGACACCTTGCAGCCAGGAGCTCTGTGGCTCTGCTGGGAGCTGTTCTGAAGGTGGAATTTGAGCGAGGATGGAGAACAGGAAATTGCATAAGGATGACTCTGTTGGCCTTTTACTGGGAGCCAGTGGCACTGGGATAAACAGCTGTGCAGCAGCACAGTGTCTCTTTTGTCATCCAGCCTGACTGGACTGGCAATGGAAACTTGGAGCTCAGGCCCTGCATTCAGCTGGGGAAGCCTATAGGAGCTTGTCACAGACCCTTGGAAAATTGGTAATATGTGGTGGTTTTGATCAGAAACCAGAGCTGTTTAAACCCAGAAGCTGTTTTTGCCAGTATTGCTCAGTAGGCAAACTTTAATAGATGTCCATAGACAAAGCTTTGCCCACTGCCCTTGCCTCTCCCTTCCCCTATGATGTAGAGGTATTTTACAGTTTTCTTAAGGTTCTTTGAACCTTAAGAGAGATGTGTGGTGAAGAGGGTCAGGTTTCTCACTGCATCCTGACAGTGGGATAGGGGAGAGAGCTTCCTCAGCAAGAGAGAGGCAATGCAAACAGAGACCATTCACATTTCTTCAGCCTCAGCCACCTCCTCATTAAGTAGGGAAATACCTCTTTACTTACTTACTGACTTATTTGCTGACTGACTCAGTGAACAGAACTCATTGTGCGTTGCAGAATCAGAAGAAGTGATGGTAATGAGTACTTTCCACACTTACAAGCTAGTGGTGACATTTTCACGTATTTTCTAAGCATATGTAAATATTTGGATCAACTGAACATCTTCCTGCAGATGTAGTATTTTCACAGGAATGGGAAAATCATGATTTCACCGAGTAATAAATATTTAATATTATGATCAGATACTGCTACTGTAATCTTGTTTCTTTGCAGTCAAAGGTGATTCAGATGCTGAGTTTTCCAGAACACCAGACATGAATCCAGTGCTAGAAAACAGGATGAAAAAACCCAAAACCACCAGGAATTTAATAAGACTAAAACATCTTTGTGTTCCACTTCTGAGCAAACTACAAGGAATGTATTTACATGGATTCACTTGCAGTTAGGGCTGATTTATTTCAGCATAGTAGAATGCAGTAAGTGGCTTGTAAAGAAGTGTGCCTTTATATTGAAATTATTACACCTCTAGCAGAGATAAAGTATGCTTGATTTATCTTACTGAGGTATGTGTTCTCCCCACACCTTCTGCTCAATAATATTCAGGGAACTCTGTGCTCCATTGCACAACATCAGCCACTTAGCATGTCTTATAAGGAGATACTTTTTTGTAATTTCTGAGCTGGGAATAGTTTAATTAGGTTCTAGCCGAATAACTCAAGCTCAATAACCATGTATGTTTCAATGTAAATGTTAGGTTCTGTAATTGGAAAGAAATGTCAGCTAAACAGGGAAAGATTTTGTCAGCATTGCAGAAAAACCTTTGTGCTGTTCTTTTCTGATACTGTAGGGAGTGTGCTCATCCTGGGCATCTTTGAAGTCCTACAATAACTTACTGGAGGTTATATTTAGACTGTTTTTAAAATGTATTTGTTTTCAAGGAACATGTAGTAAATCTCTTTTTGTTTAGTTGGTTGTGTTGGGAAAGGAGAAAAAGAGAGGCAGAAGGTTGAACTGAGTGTTGGATTTGAGTCTATCAAATTGAAAGGTGTACACAGTATGTCAAAGAAATGCTGTGTGTTCTGGCTATTAAAAAAAAACAACAACACTATCCCCAAAATAACATGACTATTAGAAAAATATTTTCCTTGTCTTGTTAATCTTTTATGGCAAATTAGTTTCTTTTTCATCAAAATAATTCCTACTCAGTTTTGATTTAAACAATGCAGTTATTTAAACAAAGTTCTTTAGTGCTGCTTGCATGTTTTCTAGGAAGCCCTGTATTCATTTAAAATTCAGCATTGCATTTGTATGCAGGGAACATGATCCTTCTCCTTCATCTAGCAATCTGCACCACCCATTTATTCTTTTTTAAACCTTCAGATGTAACCCCCTCAAATATTTAAGGCATAGCTCCAACAGAACAGTGGGAGGCTGCTCTTCCCTTAACTTTGCCCTCTCTTTTCTAGGTCTTAGTGAACACTCAAAGTGCTTTACTTTTCACTGAAGAACTTGTCATCAGATATGCCAGAACACCCAAGAACACCTCAGCACCACTGCTTTGGTCTCCAGACCTGCAGCTGGATGTGTTGCACTTTTTGAAGGTTTCCTGCTGAGGTTCTGCAAGGGATATCCTGCATTCCCCAAAATTCCAAGCAATTTGGGATTCCTTTTCCCTTTACTTCTGTGGTGAAAGGTTTCATTAATTTTTGGCTCCTCTGTGATTATTTCACCACGTGTATTGTCATGTGTTTATTTGCCGTGCAAAAATAATTACTGCAGCTAGGAAATTGTAACCAAAGAAAAAATTAATAAAGAGAAAGGAGTTTAATATCCAGTACCAGCTTAAGTATGATGAATAGTTCTGGTGAAGGTAATTTATTCTAGAAATTAATGTTTTTTTGCAGCCTAGTAGTTTTAAAAATTGGGTTTTTTTGGTAACTTTTCTTTGTATTTTGTTTTCTTTAATGTCTTTTGCTTTTCTTAAATCTTATTTTGGACAATAATGCTCTTTTAAGTACTGATATTGGTTTTGTGTAGCATTGACAATTGTGGACATTATAAAGGTAAGTAGTCCTTTAATTAATGTTTGCAATACGTTAAACTATACCTGCAAGGTGAAGCACTAATTATTTTGGTTCAATTTTTTGAGGGAGGGCCAACTGTAACCTAAATAGGTCCAAATCCTTACCTGTTGATTCAGGAAATAATCTTTTTTCCTGAAACTGTCCTGGAAATTCTTAGAATTCTGAATCCCTTACCATAATCATATCAACAGCTAAAAACAGTTTCATCATGTATAATACATCAGATAATAAATGCATAGAAAGTTTTTATCACAGTATTCTCACGATGTACTGTACTCTGTGAATCAGATGGAACAAGACATCTATTTAGTCATGGTTTGGCTGAGAAGGGAGATATATCTTAACTTATATGGGTATTTTAAGTTGCTGGATTGCATTACTGAAAAATGCTTAGAATTTTCATTCTAAACAATTTTTATTTTTTTTTTGTAAGAACTCCTCCAGTTTGAGAGAGTGATCTTTCATTTTGCTGACAGAACTTTTGCATAGAGAAGTCCAGTTAGAATATGACCCAGGCAGACAAAATCTGAATATTCATGATGGTTGCAGTTATTGATAATGATCATCTCCCTGCAGGTATGTTGGATACTTGGCTCAGCTCAGCTGGAGATACTTTTGTAGATCTTCCCCACGAACATGTAGCCATGATTGACGCACCTTCAAAAGAAGAAAGGAAAAAACGGCTTTGAAGAAAAAAAAAAAAAAAAGAAAGTAGAATTTTGTAACTCTGGAAGTACCTTAGTCTTTTCAGCCCCTTTGCACTTCAAATAGAGTTGTGAATGTTCACTGCTTGCCAAGAAAAGGTTTTTCTGACATGAGAATTCTTGTAGGAAGCTCAAATCAGCTCAGGGGAGCTCAGGGGTTCAGACCTCTTAGTTCTTGTTCTGGTGCCCAAACTTCTGGAATCGTTTGGAGCAGAATTTGGGTTGTCCAGGTCATCAGAGCTGTTCCTGCTCCTTGCAGGAGGCTGCTGGGTATGGCTGACTGGGTACCCAGGGCTGCAGAGGGGTGTGGGGACACAGTGACCCCCCAGACTCTGTCACTGAGCCCCACTGGCCAGCTTGGGACACGTCCTTGCTTGGTCAGTTGGATGGGTTTTATGGTTTTTCATGTTTTGGAGGAAGAACAGTGTGTACACACCAACCTTGCAAACAAGTCCTCTGTATTCCACAGTTCGAATGCACCTGGTTTTTTTGGTTTTTTTAATTGGTTCAAGACAGCAAAGTAAGTTCAGGTGTGTAGGAGAGATGAAATACCTGAGGGCAGACAAACATACTGAGGTGAGATACAGAGATAAATCACATTAAAACCAAAGCCCCTTAGTTTTGAAGGGACACTTGAATGCTGGCAGTGTAAGGTTGCTTTCCAAGTAAAATAGGTACATCTCCTGAGTCTGTTTTTTAGATTCTCAGACCCCAGCAAATTGAAAAGCTCAATTTGCCAGCTAGGTTACAAGTACCAGCAAATACAATGGGTGGGTTTGGCTTGTTAATGTGGGTCACATCATCCCTTCCCCTCCACTTGCATGCTCCTCTCTCAGGCCAGAAATATTCATATTTACAAGAATTAACATGGGCATGTGGAGCATCCAAGGATTCAGAAGCTGTTGCTGACAAGTCCACAACAGTTTTGCAGATGCAAGAGAAGTACCACATATTCTAATCTGTTGCAGTGTGATATCATAGTTTGCCTTGGATACCCCGGGTTCCTCCCTGATGTTCCCCTGCCAGGAGTGTCAATCATCCCTCCTTTACCCACCCTGAACCCTGCTGAGTGCTGTCTGTCAATCCTGGCATTCCTGAGGGGCATTGAGTGATTGGCAGAATCCAAAGGATGCTCTCCACCCCTGGAGGGACATTGGGCCATCCAGGTGTCCTCTGTCCCTTGGGACTTCCCCCCCACACCTGGTTGGTGGTGCCTGTGTTCCTTCCCTCCTCCTCTCCCCCGGGATAAAAGGGCAAGCAAACCACAGGGTTGGGAGTTCTCTTGGAGCTGTTACTGCATTCAGAGGCTTTGCAGGCCAGGAATAAAGTGCTGGAGCCAAACCCTCCACCAGAACTGGCTCCTTTCCTTCACCTTCACCTTAAAGTCTCTCTACCGAAGGTAACCCTGAGCTCCTGCACACCTGGACTTGCCTCCAAGGGCCCAGCTGCAGCATCCAGCTGGCCAAAGGTGTCTCTGGGGTGGAAACACCACACTGCTGCTATTTGGTCCAGCAGCAAGGGCCAGACAAGCTGAGGAACATCTCATCCAGCTACTCATTAGTAGCATTTCAATACTAATCTCTGCTTAAATACAGTTAATTTTAGGCTGTGATTTCAGATTAAACAACTGAATATAGAGTTTAGAGACTCCAGACTCTCTAATTATATTGAATTAAAAATAAAATTCAAGGCCACTGTCGTAGTGAATAAAAGGCAACATGTTTTACAGAGGAGGCAGTAGAACATATCTCTTGATTCAGTGCACTTTCAAATAATTACAAAGAGCAGATCTTGCTGGTAAGTCAATCAACAAAAACATTTTATGATTATATAGGGCCAGATTGTCTGGCTTACAGTTTCCCAGTGAAGAACTGTTCTTTGGAAAGCCTAGGGTGGAATTTCCCCTCTTCTGCCAGCCCATCTGAAGGAGCAGGGAAAGAGAAAAAGGTGTTCTTGGCTCACACGATGGATGCTGGAGTGGTGATGAAAGCTAATGAACACATTATACATAGTTTGCAACTGGTAGGTGCCAAAATTTCTGATAATTGAGGCTGTAGTCCTTTCCTTCAGAGATACCAGAACATTTTACTTTTGTGTAAATAGCTATGCTACTCAAAGTCAGGGCACGATGGTGGTTTGTGCCCTTTTTCCAGAGGAATAAATGAAGAGCCAGAGCCATAACAGACTGTGAAAGAACAAGAAAGAAATCCAACAGCAGTGCTGGGCACTGTCTCCTCACCAGCTGCTCCAACTGCAAAGTGACAGATCCATTTTAGTAACACCTAGGAGGGATTATTAAAATAACTTGTAACATAACAAATATGCATATTGGGAGAGCAGAGAGGTCACTCCTTATTGCTACAACTCTAAACAAAAATAGCAGGAAGCTGTTTCTGGTGTGAGGGGCTTGAGGAAGACATGGATTTTGCAGCCAGGAAGAGCAGGTAATTTTTTTTCTAGCAACAGGAAACCTTTAGGCATGCTAATAAAATTAATTTTAGGACACATCTCAGTACTCCCATGTGAAAACTGAATGTGCATAGACCCTATGGGGTATGTGCTCTAGAATACCATACATTCTCGAGTTGCTTTCAAGAAATGAAACATTATAGAATTGTATTTTCTGCATCACATATTATAAACATGGAAACTGAAGATTTAAATACTCCATTCACAAATATGAAGTCAGAATATTTTGATCATATTAAAGCTACTTTATTTCTTTTTCAAAATAGATTCATGCTGAGCGCATGCAACACTTGAAGTGACATTTTCAGCTGTAAAAGAATGGAAATTTTCACTCTAGATTTAATAGCAGTCAGTATTTCTTTAGCTCATATTATTAAATTCAATCCAACTGTAAGTGGTCCTAGTTCTTGTCTTGAAATCCTGTGCATTAGGATGAGAGTATGGAGAATTAGAATATAGAGATTTAGAAAAACGTAAGCTATTATATTAGAATTAGAATAGCAATCATCTGTTATTTGGTGAAAAACTCAGGAAATTACTTTGCTCCCTTTACCTGTACTCTATCCCTTGGTCCCTAATGTCAAGGACTGGTGGATGGATGTAGTATCTGGCCATGCAAAATGCATTTTTTTTAATTGCTTGGGTTTTCCAATCTAGCAGCAGAAGGTACCAGCTGCATAGTGGAATTTAGAAGAAAGGAAGTAGAGTTCTCCAACTTTTAGTATGAACTTCATGTGGTTCCTTTGCTTTCATTTCCATTTGCACTAAGTTCCCTTAGTTTTGAATGTCCCACTGCAATGTGAATGTTCTGCTGCACCGAGGGTGAGCTTGCTTTGAAGAATTCTTAATTCCTGGACTGTATTGCTTGTCCTCTGCACTCTGTGTCCAGAGAGGTGGGCTTGGGGAGGGAGAGCAATTGTCCAGCTCCCATCCCTGGCCATTCCTGACCTGTGCGTCCCAGATCTCCAGTCACTGCGGATACATCTTGGGAATGAAAAGAAACGTGGATTTAAGCCTTTGCCTCACAAGATGGCAGCATCACTTCAGGGAATAGCATCATCTGCACCAGTCAGGAGGCCCTGGACTTTTGAATATTTCCATTTTATCCAGTATGTGAAAGAAACTCTGATAGCTGTGCTCATTTTTGTTGCCTGAACTCGTAGATCAGCATCAGGCACGGGACTGGACAGGTGTCATTCTTTTGCTGCTGTGTTTATGATGAAAATGATGAATTGTGTTGAAACTATGTCATTATTATTGTGACTCTAGTTAAGACTGTAGCTGCATTCCTGAGATTCCAACAGCAACATTTGATTGTTTCAAATGCACTAAGCAGAAGTATCTTACAGAAATTTAGTTTCAGATTCGCACTCTATGTCCACTGATTGTTTTTTATTCATTCAAGGTTTGATCCTGACTCTCCCTGAAGTCAGTGGCTGAGTCAGAATTTTAGGGTAAGGACATAGAAACAGCAGAAAAGAAAGGTCATTAAAGTGGGGGTTTTAAATATTTTTCCCTCTCTATATAAATAATCAGGAATGATGAAAGAGCTGCTGTTTGAACCATTAAAAGCATTGACCTTCAGTTAACTCTGGGCAGCACCTTCATTTTATTTCAGGGCAGCACTGATCAATTTCTAAAGGAATTAGGTCAAGTTTGTTTTTGATTCTAAAAGAGGTCAACCAATTTGTGTTTGTGTTCCTTTAGGAATAAAACACTTAGAAATACAGGAATCCTCACTGTGTTTTTTGGATGAAGTTGAGCTTCCCAAGAATATAGATACTTTTTTGTTTGTTTTTTTTAATTACCATTTTGATTTTACAACGTGAGTTGAGAGATGAAGAATAATACTTTCTAATTCATATGGTTGTTTCATAACTTTCTTCAGATATTCCACTAACAAGACTATTTTCATTTTTAAATCAGAAAAACATTTTTCATGACTGCCTGGAGAAATGCCTCTTTTATACTTAATAATAATGAAGATGTACTTTGCTATCCTGGGTAGCAACTGTTACTATTTCAAGGAAATATTGGTTGATGTTCAATAATAATTTAACAAGAAAATGTTTAAAGTCTTGTATTTTCATTTTCTTGTAAGTTTTTATGCTGAGCACAAAAGAAATGCTTACCTTTTCTTTCAATTTTTCAAAATCCACCAAGCTTAAGATATGGTTTTACTTACAGGTAGTCCCTTTCTTTGCAGTTCTAGGATTAAGGCAGGTTTAGTGTTCAAGTTTAACTTTCTAACAGCTGAAGGTGTTGGACCTAATGTTCAGAGATATGAAAATTCATATATTTAAACTTTACCAAACTGTAACACATGACCTGAGTATTTAATTTGTTTTT
This sequence comes from Polioptila caerulea, assembly GCA_013397295.1. Classification (NCBI taxonomy): domain Eukaryota; kingdom Metazoa; phylum Chordata; class Aves; order Passeriformes; family Certhiidae; genus Polioptila; species Polioptila caerulea. The sequence goes on along the minus strand of VYXF01004962.1, from coordinate 16,646 downwards.
TAATGTATCTAGGGGTTTTTATTGGTGCAGTTCTCATCTTCAGCAATTCACAGTACAGCCACCCAAACACGAATTTACCATCAGTATTTTTTACTTTTGTGGCTTTGAACACGTTTTCTAAAATTGCTGAAGGAAGGAAGCAAGCCGTGGATACAAATGATATTGGGAGAATGAAGTCAGGTCCTTGGGTGATAATGATTGCTGAATTCTGCTCTCTCCTCCCTGCCCAGCATAGATTGTGAGGAAACAAAAGAAATGCATCTGATGTTTTCATTTGCAGAGCCTGGTGTCTCCACTCTAACATATCCTCTGAGATGTATGGACTGAACTTGCCACACATGGACAACAGTGTGGGAGAGCTTCAGAAAGGCAGCTTCAAACACTGGGGGTTGTTTTGGCTGCTGCAGGGCAGCACACCTCCATCATTCCCCCTCTCTTTGGTTAAAAAAGAGAGAGAGTGTGGATCTAACCTCCTGCTTACACAAAGCCTCTGATATTTGCCAGAGCCTCCTCCCTCAGTCATCCTGGCAGAAGGACAAGTCTGGCTTTCAAAGAAAATGGAAAGGGCATCCTGCTTTGAAGGAGAAGATAATTCAAGGGCTAGCTTGTAGCAGAAAATTGAGACATTGTTTAGGGAAATGAAATAATTGATTGCATTCAAATCCCACCCACACTGTTAAAAGTCAGAAGCTATTTTTTTATGAGGCTCTACGAAAATAATTTCTCCTCTTCCTTGATGAGAATTCTGATTATAAGAATCAGGTCTTGCTGGTTTTATCAGCAGTGATCCTATTTGTGGATAGCTATCCTTTAATCTAGAAGTGTTAATACTTGTGTTTAAGTCAATTTATTTTTCCAGAAAGCATCTGAAGAAGGTTTGGCTTTTACTGTGTCTTTCAGGGTTAGTTGGAAGCACATTTGAAAGACACAGAGGAATGAGGTGCTCCTAACCTTTACATTGGCACCTGTTAGACAAATGCAAAATTTCCATGATGCAGCTTTTAGCATGTGTTAATTCCAGAAGCATTTGTGTCTACCTGACCCACAAGTCATTACTTTTGAAAGTCATTACTTTTCACACATGCTAAATAAAAGCACTAGAAGAAAGAAGAGAGGTATCATTATTCCCTGTGGTTATTCAGAGGATGCAATAGAAAAGCAGGTAATGAGGACAATGCAGATCTCAGATGACTTAAGGAAATGCTGAATTTCTGCTTTATACTTGTTTATAGTATGGCCTATTTATTTTCATTGCTAGAATAATGCTAATTGAAGTTTGTATTATGATCCTTGTGTGCAATTTTCATAGAATATCTTGGTAGTTGCTTGACTCTTGAAAGCCATGTTGGCTGACTAGAAATTTTCAGAAGAAACACAGAAATAATTAGGAGCATTTCCTTTTTCAATACCTCACTTGAGTCATGGAAGAATTTACAAAGACACAGCTGACTTTGACCAGATTACAAAATTTACTTCTCCCTCAAAAACATTGAAATGTTCTGTTTCAAATTCCCATCCCATTTTACTTCTCCATGCTCTAAGGATTTATGTCAGAATTACAAGGATACACAAAGGTGAACATTTAAATTTCCATTCATATCCTGATAAAGGTGCACTATTGGAAAATAAGTTCTTCAAAAGCATGCATAATGTTGGAATGTTGGAAAATCATAAAAATTATTTTGAGTAACTGAGTACTGCTCAAAGTCTTTGGATGTGTCTGCATTTGGCTTCTATTTTACTGCAAATAAGAGATACTGAAATCCCAAACCTTTAAATAACATTTCTGACCATTATATAATGTAAGTGTGTCACAAATCCCCAAACTTACCCTGAGAAGGATAACTAGACATATGGCCCAAATGTCATTAATACTTTTGCTCAAAAACATAATTAGAGGAACATATGTTATATGGTGAATAACATTGTTTCTACTAATAAAGGAAAGGATTTATTAGAAGCAGTCCTTGGGCCAGATTCCACTTTCTCTTTCTGCTATAACAGATGTGGAATAAAAGCTGAAAAATACCAGAAAAACACAAGCTATTGTTTGCAGAGATTTTATACTGGCATGTTTGAGATTAGTGTCTGTTCCATTTGCTGTATATGAATTTTTAAGTGGTAATATGTGTACAATACATACTACTTAGCCCCAAGAATTGTCTATGATATTGACTTGCTTAGAAAGTAGCACAATAAATTAATAAATGTTATGCTTTACACAGTATTGTTAAGAAGAAATTTGGTAATATTTGTAGATGGGGGAGAGTTAAATAAAGCCCAAAAGCTGTGGTATTAAGGTAAAATGCTCGGCTGTTAATGTAGAAGAATATGTAAGTTAGTTCTCTTTGTAAGTCTGCAGATCTTTGGGGTGCTTATTCAGGAATAATTTGTGACAAATTAAGCAAAACAGAGGTTTGTGGGCTATGGAAGATCTTTTCAGGAAATGCAAACTGTTACTTGATACAGCAGCTCCAAGCGTTGCTAACAGACCAACTAATTTATGTTACATACATTGCTATATCAGAGCTGTAAAAATAGACATCATTTAAGATTACAAGTGATATGTTTAATATAAAATTATATATTAATTTTTAATAAGAGCATCATGCCTGACAGGTGAAAAATTGTAGGTGCACACATTCCACTGCATAGTGGAAGAAGATATAGGAAAGAGAAAATAAAAAACAGATGATGAACTACAGGAAGTTCTGAGATACCGGAGAAGCTGAAGGGTCTTAGAATAAAAAGGAAGGTAAATTAGAAGTCGTAAATGAGTTTGCAGATAAAAATGAAGCCATGAGAAAGGCTGAGTGAAAACAGGAGTGTCTGCAGGAATCCTGAGTAATGGAAAGAGTGGACAGAGTATATGGGAATATGGGACTGGAAATTTAGGAAGCTTTCAGTCTTTAAAATATAAACTTAACTGGGGGAAGTGTAAACATCCCCTGATCCATACAGGTTGCTTAGGACTCCATACAGTCCTGGGCAAGAGCAGATTACTTTGTTCCATTTGTGTGCAGGCCTCTGTGGAAGCTGTGCATTGAGGAACTGCAGGAGAGTTCTCAGCAGGCTTGGAGCAGGAACAGGAGCTGCACATTTGAATGCAGTAGGTTCATTGTCTATGGCTGGACTGTCACAGAACTCCAGGATTATAAATATACCTGTCAGGGAAAGATACTTACAAGGAATTTTCTCTCAGGTAACAAAATGGAGATAAAGCACCTGACAGTATCCTAACACTTCATATAAGTAGGCTGAAAAAAGAATGGGCACTTCAATGTTCAGGGGGCAGTTGTTTCTTAATTTCTTTGTGAAAGCCCTGAGCAAGAGTAAAAGCTGAAAAGCAGAACTGAATCTGAGTGTTTGCAGCAGAAGGAGCAGCCAGAAGAGAAAAGGATGTTTGTGTTCTGCACTGAGTGTGGAAGGCTGTGTTATTTCCACAATTATCAACAGCAAGCTTGGTCAAATGTTATTGAAAGTTATTGAAAGCAAAATGAGGTGTAGGCTCTGACAACTTCTCTGCAAGATGCAGACCTGTGCTACATATCAGGAAGAGCTTTTGTAATTCCAGCCTCAGAGGGGAAGAAAGAGACATGTACAAGAGATGTATATTGATGGCACAGCCAGCAGCAAAAGTTAGCAGGCAGCAGGTTTTGTGGAGAATATTTGAGGGAAAATTGAAAAAACAACCAACTGAGAAACAGAAACCTTGACTGTGTTTTAAAAACAAGCACTAACAGCTGCTGCAAGCCTAAAGCCTTTATTTGTGCTTTTCTGAAAGACTAAAAAACTCCCCAAACCATCCAGTATCTGAAATAACTTCCAGTGTAACAGCCCAGGGTAAACAGGCACCTCCCACTTAAAAATTGCATTCACAGCTTTGAGAGACATTGCTGCAGAGCTTTAGGTGCAATGGCACAATGTGGGCTTGGAACAATCTTTGTGATGTGCTAATCCCTTGCTAAAAAGTGAATGGGTGTAAGAAGACTACAGCACATTTGTGATTTCTCTTGAATGAGTGACATGGAACGGTGAAAGGTATGGATGGCATTAGCTCAGAGGTTGCTCGAGGAAATCCCCAATACTTTTTGCAATATAATAATCTGAAATTCTGTCTTAATGCTAACATATGAGTTAAGATTTACTAGCAGTAAGTCTTAAGTACTGTTTACTACTTTTGTCAGATTCCTGACAAAAGACACTTGATATTTATGTGGAATAGAAAGTTTTGGGTTTTAACTATTCAGAGCTTCTGAAGATAGTTTCCATGTGTTTTCCATGTTAGTTCTGCTCTGAAATGAGCTGCTCAATGGCATTGAATTATTCTGATTTGTTCCTTTGCAGGTGAAATACACCTTCAAACCAACCAGAAATGTTGTGGCAGAACCAAAAGCTCAACTTAGTTCTTTTAAATTTGTTTCAAAGTCCCTGCAGACTGCATTCTGCCTTCATGGCAAATCTTGCCTTTTGCAAATCTTGTCTAACTTTAGCTGAGTAAGACAGTATTTGTTAAGCATTTGAAATGAGCAGGGAAGGGGCTTTGAAGGAAATGCCAAGTGTATTACAGAGTTTTTTGTTTCTAACTGTGGAGACAGTAGCTTAACAAAGATTGTGTGAGTATTTCTGGTTTGTTTCAGACCAGCTGCAGATGGGACACCAGCAAACACATTGTTTAAACAGGCTATAAAAACAGCCTTGCTAAATCCGAGCGCAGCGATAATTCCAGCAAGCTAGCTGAAATGAGTTATTTTTGGCAGGAAAGAAAGAAGATAGGACTTGGGATGTGCACTGAGAACCTAATTTTCTCTTTATTTAGGGAACAGGAAATGAGAAGCAACTCTAGAGCTGAGGGTAAGGCTAGCATAAAACAATGGAAATGAAAAACTGAGATAAAACTGACCTCTTCAGGGGAAGAAGTCAGTCTGATGGATGTGACTGGCTGGCCTGGTGGAAAAGACATGCTGGGAAACTTTGGGGTTATTTGGGTTGGACTGGTGTCTGAAAAAGGCAGCCAGTGAGGTTCTTGAGGAGGAAGGGGGGAGTTTTGTTTAACTTTTACAGGTATTTCCTATATGACAATGTGTGCTTTGTGAGGTGCCTTTTTAGAGTATTTTTACAGATAACATTTTTAGTCCTGTCACTTTGTGTTTGGAAGCCATGTGTGAAATCCTGATAGTAACGAAATACCTCTTGATAATTTGAAAAATGATGCTAATAAAGCTTATAAATTTCCATTATTCTCTGCTATTGAATGTTCTTAAACTAAGCCATCAGTAGGGATGACAGAGCTGGGATTCTGTGCTCTGTCCAGTGTTTTCATTGGTAGTTCACCACTGCAACTGAATTTGTAAACAGGATAACTGAAATTATTAAATTAACTTTGAAGTAGAGCTGTTGCTGTGGGACACGCAAGGATATACCTGGACACACTTTTTTGTGAGAAGGTTAAAAATTATTTATTAAAATATTTGACTCTAAACTTATTGTATTTTTATACAGATTAGGGATTGGAGGAGAAGTTGGGCACTTCTTCCCTCCCATTGGTTAAAACAACTCCTCATCAGTTGTTTTTTCACACTAAGAGAAAGAATGTTAATAACTTTGTTTTGACATAAACATGCTTCTAATTATAACACCCGTGTGTGAGAAGGAACTAAGAACTATGAAAACATTGGGTTAGAAAGTGCATCAGGAAAGCTTGGAAAATCAGGGCGACATAGAGCAAAAGGTTAAAGAGCACAGGATTTGAAAATGGATCTTGACAATTTCAAGGAAGAAGTTATATGACTCCCTAAGAGGTTCTTGAATATTTATATGGATTAGGAAGGGTTGTTAAACATTTGGGTTTAATCAATTATCTCAGTTGAGGATTGTCACTCATTACCTGAAGGATTGAATAATATTTTTTTTTTTTCACCTACCTTTCCACTATGCATTCTTTTTTTTTTTTTTTCATCATTACACTTGTTGGGTTGGTTTGTTTGTTTCTTTGCTAGGAACTAAAGATGGGAGTCTGAACATGACATATTGTTATTCTTATGGGAAATCTTAATGATCCTGTTTATGTTTTCCACCCATGCTTGGCAATGCCATCTGGTGCGCAGGTGCCAGATTTGAGGGGAGTAAGGAATTCTCTTTTTTCCCACCCTCTCATCCTTGTTTACACTGGCAGAGCCTGTTGGGATCTTTATTTTCCACGCTTTTCTATTTTATGGAGTAAAGTTCACTTCCTGGGCTTAGTTCAGCTGCTTCCCTGTGGCTCCCTGGCAGTGTGAGACCTATATTGCTGCTAAATATACTTGTTCTTTATTTCTGTGGGATATACAAGGGGCATTTTATCTTTTATACTAAACATGTGCATTACAGGCTACGAGTGTATTTCAGCTGCTGCGTGTGTATGTATGGATAGAATGAGTGTTGTCCCCTGTTTTAATTTAACAAATACTATATGGTTTAGGACTCCAGGGTGATCAAGGTAGTCCCCTCCCATCATTTACACCCCTATTCTGATAGAAAATATCTCTGCTACAGTCACACAAGCAGCAAAATCAATATTGTGCTTTAACCCTGAATGCATTTACGATCTTGCTTTGAAAATTTGATCATTTTAGACTATTTCTTTGCTAGGCAGCTCTGTAGGCTTTACACCCTCAGTCTAGTTCATAGGACTGCACCAGTAATAGAATCAAACTGTTTAAAGTCCCATTTCTCAGTGAAGGATCTAGAGTTTTTTTGGGGAAAAAAAGAGGATCTGTGATCTTAGAACCTTTGCCCAAAAGGTGTTGAAAATCTAATAATTCTAACACTTTGATTTTTCAACAAGATCAGAATACTCCCAGCCTTTAAAATACCTTTCCATGTGACTTAGAAAGCAAAGATTAATATGCAAATTTAAGGCTTTGAGCTACTTGAATATTAATTACCTTTGAAATCTACTTCTATTAAGATGTTTGAACATTAAGGACAGGGAACATTACACAATCGAAAAGAATGGCTCATTAGTTAAAAAAAAAGAGTTTGTGTGACTGTTGATGAATGGCTTGAAGCCCTATTAATTTGTTAATGGTCTGTATCAGTACAGAGTTAATTTTTGAGGTGTGAGGTGGTATTTGAGTGTTGGATAGGAGACTTCAGAATACTGATAGGCCAATACCAGCTCTGCCAGTGTTGCTACCTTCAAGCATAGTGCAATTTAGGCAGAGATGGGGGAAAGCAATGATTTTTTGTGCTCTCCATTCAGCAGTTCTATTTCTGTTTCTATAGTTTGCATTCATTCTCTTTATAAAAGTCATAAATGGTATGGCCTGAGAAACGTCTAATGTGCAGTTGTGCCTGCTCAGGGAGCATGCTGAGACCATGAATAGGAGAGACCAGCTCTGTCATGCAGCTCTGAACAGGACACCAGGCTGGATTTGTTCAGGCATGAAATGAAATCCTAACGCTGCTCTGGCTTCCTGTAGCCACCTTGTGGGACCTGGAACCTGAGGAGAACCCGTGCTGGAACAGCAAAATGTCTCAGTTCCAAAACTTCAGTGAGGGATGAAGCTCAGCTGACCACCAGTGAATATGAACCTGGTGCCCAGGAAAATTTAGTGACTTGTTCACCAAAAACAATAAACATTGATATTCACCAAAAACAATAAACATTTCCAGGCTGAGGACACGGGACAAAACAAGTAGGAAGAACCTATCTTGCAGATTAGGTATAATTGATTTCTGTCTAATTAAGTCAGAGTAATTTCTGTTGGAAGAGGTGCCTGGAATGTGAAGATTAGCGAGCTCCTCTCCAAAGAACTGTCAGATGCAGGGAGGGAACTAAAAATGTGACTGATGGCAGAGTGAGGAGATAACTGCTGTCACTGGCAAGCAGGGAAGTGGCCCAGAGGGGCCATCTTAATGTGCAATATGTGTACAAGGTACTTCAGAGAAGTGATGCATTTGCAAGAGAAAACGATTAAATCATAAATCTATTAGGGGAGTCAGATCCATTAGTGGGCACCAGCAGGGAATGAAAGAATTGGGAATATCCAGGACCCAAGGAACTGATGAGCAGCCACAAGGGAAGAGCCCATTTGTGTGTGAAGCAGTTGCATAATCTAAAACCTGCATTGTCAGAAGTTGGGGATCAAATTCTTGGATCCTGTGGGAGTGCACAGGTTGGGGTGTGGGAGCACAGACAGCAGAAATTGCTGTGGAAAAACTGTTGAAGTGGTGGAAAGGAAAAGCAACACCACAGCCCATCTGAGAGAGAGCACTGGGAGACAGAAGTTGCTTCCTTCAGTGCCATTGGAATATACGGATTATAGGCAGGAAAGAATTAAATGTTTCTCAGTCATTTCCCCTGCAAAACAGAGAAATTGTTTTATTTTGCTTACCTACCAAACCCCCATACCTGAGAATAATAGATTGTTGCTTTAAACATGTTTGAACTACATCACTGCAATTCAGTTTGAACATGCAGTTTGCAGCAATCTCTGTATAGATGCAGAAAAGGATTCCATTCTTGAGCCTGTTTGTTGCTTTTATCTGTGATGTTACATTAGAAAGAAACAGGATAGTGTAGAAATCCTTTTGTAATAAATGACTACATCAAAAATATAAGGTAAAGCTGGGAGATAACATGAGGATTCAGAGCAGGAAGACTCAGAAAAATGCATAGCAGATGTGTAGTGCATACTGTGATGGGACACAGATGTTTTCCTTGCTTCCTATTTCCAACTAAATAAACTAAACAATCCTACTCTGAATCAGGTAGGAGTAAAATGCTAATGCTGTGCAGCTGTGTTTGCTGAAGGATGGCCTTTGTCTCACAAATTTACACGCACAATTGTATTACAATAGAGCTGAGTGCTAAGGGGATGCTTTGGCTGTAAACCCAAAAGCCACATTGAGGCCATCGGAATTCTGAGGGTGTCCTGTGTGTGCCTCCCTGTGCACCTCCTGGCCACCATCTGGAAGGAAGCCAACTAGACACGAGTCACCTTTTGTGGGAAAATAAGAGCCTGATCAGTAACGGTGATGGTCACATTGCAATGTAAAATATGCGTGGGTTTATCCGGGGGAGTCATTGCCAGCACACCTTAGTGCTGCTCTTTGCCTCAGTGTGTACACAAGTTCAAGTGGAAAATCAAATGGCAGGTTAATGCTGTGCATTTGCAAAACCCCTATGAGTGAAGGAGACTGCTGCTCATAAATATAAACTTTTCAAGAGGTTAAGATGGGTGAAGGAGAAACAAATAATACTGTACTTTACAACAAACTGCTCTTCCCCCTGAAAATCAATTGTAAGGCTTCTATTGGCATTAATGGGAGCAGGCTGGGCCTGTTCCTGATCTGTAGAGGAGCTGCACAAAGAGCTCTTCAGTGTTTTGGTTAGGTACAGAAATAAAAATTTTAAAATTGAAAAAAGAATTTAAAAACCCAACCAACAAACAAAAAAACCTCAAAAACAAAACCAACCAACCGAAACTCCACCACCTCCCACAAAAAACAGACAAAAACTCAACAACTAAATACCACAAATTACCTACACACCATTTCCAAATCATGGTAATGACATCTGTATTAGACTCAAAAGGGGGCTGGGGAAAGGGTTGTTGATACTCTATTTATTCCTGCAGCAGAATAAATTAGTGGAGAGCAGTGAATTTTCATAGCTGGCCTTGGTGCACCGTTACCATGGTGAGTTGCAAACAATTCCCCTCTGGATTCTGGTGGGTTTGAGCTGAAGTTAACACTGTTACTGAGTGAATTATTGAGTTCAGAATTCCTAGCTTATTCTTTGTTGGTTGCAGAATTCTGGGACTAAAGTCTCAGCCTCTCAATGTTTGGCTCCTGATAAAGCAGGCTGAGGTGGTGTTTTATGCTTAAATAAGCATCCTCTGGAAGGTGTGAAATGTACCAAACACAGGAATGGAAAAGAGCGTCTGGAATTCCATGAGATTTTTGAGGGTTCCTGACTGTTTGCCAAGGCTTATTCAAAGTAAATCCCAATGGTTACTTCCTAATAGTCCGTGGCCACCAACCCATATAAGAAAAACTTCTGCAGCTTCACTTGCTTTACTTATCTGAAAGAATTTTTTGGAAAAGAGCGTGCTAAAACCAGATTATGCACGTTGTATTTATATTTGCTGCCTTCTTGCTACCAGATAACTCTTTTAGGCAAGAGAGACTAACCAGATAAGGTCTGATCTTCTGTTGTTGGTGAGAGGAAGCAGAATCTGAGCTGGAGAGGATTAATCTACAAAGATGCAATTAAAGGTAGAAAACAGGAGTTGTCCATACAAGGGAAGAAAAAAAAATGGAAGCAATGAATTATAACATTATAACATTCTAGGGCTGGAATTGGACTGGCAGACAAAAATCCAAATTGGAAAACTGCTGGACACCTCAGGTTCTGGGTTAAGGCACAAACTTTAATCTCTGAGAGAAATATGGAAGTTGGTCCTGAAGGCATCTGTCCAGACTGGCTGGACATCCAGTCTATAAATGCAGTGGAGTTGCAAATAATAGTGAATTCATAGAGCTGTTCAGTTCGGGTTCATTTTGGGTGGATTTTCTGCTGTCCTTACAGATGCAACAGCAATTCATATGTTCTTCTGCTACTTACACAGGATATTGTGTCACTTGGACTTGGAGAGGCACTGGATTTACGACAGACCCGTGGAAGAATTTGCTGTGCTCCTGTTACCTGGTATCCTGATTTAGGGCAAATTTGGGAAGAAACCTCTGGATGGGGTCCCTCTAGAAAGCAAATCCAAATGGCCCCTCCCCCGAACTGGTTCGGGAAAAAAGATTTCCTTGGAGGAAAGTGGAAAAAAATTGTTTATTTAACAGGCAAAGCACTCCCCAGCACACCAAATGACCAACACTGAACACCAAACCCTCTCTCTGCCCCCAGAGATGACAAATTCCCAGAGTCTCTCTCTCGCGCCCGTGGCTGCAGCTCGGCTCAGTTCCCCTCAGTCCCTCAGGGCTGGGAAAGGCCGGGCCCAGGGCAGGCCCGGGGGGCCACAGGTGGGAGCTCCTGGTGCCCTTTTGGGTTTTTGAGTCCAGAGCAGGTTAAACAGTTCCAAGGAAAAGAAAGAAAAAACACAGTCCAGAGAACTTCTGTGCCTCAGCTGGCCAAAAACTAACAAAGAGCAAAGGAGAGCTCTGTCCTGCCGTCAGCACTGCAGACAGCACAGGCTGTGAGTGAGGGAAAGCTGAAAACTCTGATCTTTGTGTTTGGAAAACAATTGCCTCAGACATTGCACTGCTTCTCCTTCACTCTCAGATCCAGTTTTAAAGGTACAAAACTGATTTCTGAGCTAAACAGACGAATGGGGATACAATTCAGCATCAACCCAGGACACCTGGTCATTCCACGACACTGTGGAAGAAATGAGTTCTCACCCAGATGTTTGTGTGGCACAGGTTGGAAACGAATTAACAACATGCTGCCATAATTGGCTCTTTAGGGCTTGAAAGTGGGAAGAAAATAGGTTTTGGCTAGGTATGCTCTTGACATGGTGAGGAAGCAGATATGTAAGTGAAACATTACCTCCTTGCTATATAGAACTTTGTCTGGACACATAGCTATTAAATTGTATGTTCTACATGATTGTAGGCAAGGTAGTCCTGAATTCAGCTTTTCATTTCTTTACATAATACAGAATAGTGTTGGGTTTTCCCTTACCTTTTTCCTAGGCAAAAGGGCACATTTCTTTCACAGTAAAATATTTAGGATATTATAAATAACTTCTCAGCTATGCATAGTTGTCTGCATTAAAATGGAACTATGTCAGTAATGAATGTTGACTTGGAATTACAGCCAGTATGGTAATGAAATAAAGCCCCATTAGATTTAGGTAATTTGCAAATTGAGGTTATTATCAGTTAATAATGATATCCCTGGCTGATGTGAGGAAAGGGTCATGCTACTCAATCAAATAGGAAGTAGGACTTGTAAACAGATGTAAACTAGCATAAATGTTAAATTATGGATTAATTCCAAGCATATATTGCAGTAAATCCCCACTAGTAGACAGCCATTGAGAAAACTTGGCTACATTTAATTTCAATGTGATCATTCTCCTGCTCTTCTAGGAAAGCTCTAAGTAATTATTTTTATGTGAATTCCAACAGCCTATCAGTTTATCACAGTGCTTGTGTTAGTCATATATATTTGTAATTACCCACAAGTTATTCAGGTGATAAACAGGTGCATCTGCTTCAGGGTCACTTTGGGCTATCTTAACTAGAGCCTTACAAAAGAGTAGGCATAACAAATCATGTTTGAAAGATTCACCTAGGGCATCCCTGGAGTTTTTAGCAAATGTGTGTTTTTACCTGCAGGAGCTGCAGGGGAATCAAAATGCATCACAAACCCCTGTGAACCCAGAGTGTTTCACTCCCTCTGTATCATTCTGGTTGTGTGCTGCTCAACATGAGGCCAATATTTCGCTGCCACCGGGTTTCCTTTGACACAAGGTTTGACATGGGACCTGTGTGACTACAGCATTTGGGCTGTTTCTTTACCTCCCTTAATTAAAATCATATCTATTTGTTAGGAAACACTGTGGAAAACCTACAGGCACCTAAAGGGAGCCTCCAATAGAGAAACTCACTGCGACCCTCTGGAAACTCTAAAGCTCAAACCAGTGAAATCTCTGCAGTTGTGGAAAAGCAGAGTATCAAAAAACAACATAGTCACCCTGACTGGACAGTAATTGGCAAGTAGCTGCAAGTAAAACCTGAAATCTCTTATTGTGTCAGCTGGGGTCCAGTGAAGAATTTTATTTTCCAGACAGAAATTTATCCTATAGAATGATTGATTAAATATACCAGTCAAATAACTTCCCAAATAAGAAATACTTAACTATTCTTTGTCTCTTTCAGTTGCTGTGACTTCTGAAAAGTTTTTTGTTCTATCTACATTTTCCCCCAAGAATGACATGATATTAATGGTAAAAGGTTTAGTTGAATGAGAGTGCTACAAAGCTGTCTGAGGATATAGTATGGATGGCATAAAGGCTTCCTGCTGCTGGAACAGTCTCTGTAACTGCAGAAATGCTTACCAGAGTTTTCTGCCCTTGACTTCTCACTGCCTCACTGTTTTTGGATTCACCTAGGCCTCCAAACAGAGTGTTTAAAATGCTGCTGAATCAGAACCTCCCTTTCTGAGTGTCTTTTCAGGTGTGACAACGGATTTTAATTTTTTTATTCAGTAAGGATGTTCTGTTGTAGAATTGCCTGTGAGTTAGTGGAATGTGGTTTAACATTCTTACTTCTTGTCTGAAGTCAAACACCTAGCACTGACTGACTGTAAACAGGACACGTTTCTTAAGTCACACACCTTTTCTCTTGGCCCTGAACACTGTAGCTGGGAAGTGCAGGTGGAAGAGGAATTTGCTTATTGCCAGAGGAAGTTGCAATGTGAAAAAGGCTGAGCTAAGTGATTCACAGAGGATTTAGTTTGGTTTGGTTTTCTTAGCTTGTTTCCCCTAAGGGGCTGTTACTGTCATGTGAGGGCACAGGGGTGTCCCCTGTCCTAGGGGGCATCAGTTCTACTGCAAATTTTTTTTTCTCTCTGTATATGAATTTGTATATTATTTAAATATTAACTACATGCTCCATATTATAATAGACAAGGATGACTGCTGCTAGGCATTCATCTTATGCTTCCTTTCATACAGTATAAGAAAAACTTGCCAAAACTCTGTTTTAAATTATTAGTATAAGATTAGATGGCCAAGTGGTTCCTCCTTTTCTCTCATGCCTGAGCTTCCTAACCTTACAACAAGACAGAACTACTGTGATGAAGGAAGTTTGATGAGGGTCAAGGAGTCAGCTGGAGTAAAATTAGACCAATAACCAGGGTTCAAGGATATGCTGAAATGAACAGCATCATTTGCACTATCTGTTGGCAGTTATTTTAAGATGCATAAAGCACAGACTCCTCAGTGTCCTAATTTTGCAGGGATAGTCTGTAAAGATCATAAATTCCTTGAAAGGGGTCAGACTCTAATTTACAGGTCTGATTCAAAGATTGCTGAGGTCAATGAAAACCTCTTTCATTAAGTTTAATAGAGTTTGGATCATATCTTAAGGAAAAGAAAAGGTGTATTGAGAGAGTACTAAGATTAAATGAGAGTAGTAAAAGTTTTCCCAGGATAAATGCACTTTTCATCTACCTATCATTGGAAAAGGAAAACAACTGTTTATAAGACTGGTAGATTCTCACAGTTCCATCTTAATTTATTTCAAAATACAGTGAGCCTAATGAGTGAAGCGGGAGATTATTCATTACCTGCTGTTATACAGTAAATGGAAATGCACCTTTGCCTCAGGGATCCAGGTGAGTAGTGATTTGGAAAGATGTCTCCTTACAAAATGTCCTTTTCAGTACGCAATGAACCAGAAGTACTGCTGGAATTATTTAGTCCATTGAATCCACAATCCTGGAGCTATCCTCTGGCTAAAAGCACAGGATTGCATTTTCTGCTGATGGAAATGAGAACTGCTCCACTGGTACATTGAGCTACATCACCCTGTTATGCAAAGAACTTGGTCTGGTTTTCTCTGTTGCTGCTGTTTAGTTGTAAGGTATTGCTCAGGACTTGGGTTATTTGTCATATGGATCCAGTGATGAGATGGCTGTGAGGTAAGGAACTGTACCATTAATTAATGCTGCTCTGCATCAACTGACATACAGGAGAGTAGTGGTCCTTAAATCAAGCACCAAGATCCTTTTAAAAGAAGGAAAAATAGTCAGTTTTGAGTTTGCTCTCTCGAAGCAAAATAGGAATTTCAATGCTTCTACAATCTTAGGCCAGGCCGGGCTTTGGTGAGGATAATGGGACATAAGTGCCTTTTATTTTGCTGTTAGGGGGAGTAAATTGTATAGCTGTCAAGTTGTGGCACATCCTTAAGTGCTGAGTGAAACCTTTGCTGTGAGAGATGAAATTAGCATGCCGAAGGAGAGGGAAGGAAGCACATCCATCAAGGGAACCTGTTGGAATCCTGAAGCAAGTTTAAACCAGTACAGATGCCTTCACCGTCTGCTGAGGATATGTGCGGATATAATTGCAGACAAAAACTGTAATTTCATTTTTTATAAAAGCACCTTGGCTTGCAGGATGTTTGCTGCCAAAGGGAGCTGCTTCTCACTCCCTCCAAAGGAGCAGCTTCTCCCTCCAAAGCCCATGTTCTTGTAAAAGCTCTGTGTTCTTTTTTAATGATCAGATTCAAACAATCTGGTTTATTTGAGGCTCTCCCATTGTGTTTAAGAAGTTCCATCCAGCCTGTCCCGTGGTGGAAGCTGGAACTCCTTTGTAGTTTAGCATTGCTGATGTACCTCAGAGTTTATCATACAAGTATAAAGATACTCAGAGCTGTGAGGGTATTCCCAGAGCTTTGTTCTTGTGGTTTATACCACTGGAAGCTATAGCAGGATAATATCTGTGTTTTCTGGCTGTCTGTCCATTATTTTTATTATAGAAAAAGGGAATGTGAGCTTGGATCATGGGAGTGTTGCTGCCCCTTCCAGTGCATGTCGAGGCTGCAGAAGCCACAGAGATGCATTTCCAAATGGATAAGATTTAATAGAACCTAATGAAGGCTGTGGACATTTTTGTGAGCTCAAATATACCTTAATGGATGATTTTAAGTATTTAAATTCACAAGCAGCAGCAGTGAATTTCATTCACCATTTTAAAGCAGGGATCTTTCCACTCCAGCTTCCTCAGCACAGACAGTTTTAGGTAGAAGCTCAGTTTCATCTGGTAGGAATAAAAAGTAAATGCCCAGCACCTGGTCTCTGTCAAGTGATTGACTGTTTCTGAGCATGGACTATTTGGAAATTGTTCCCAGTTGCTGGTTTTGTCACAGTGTCTTTGGTTGTTTGTGATTTGTATAATGAGACAAGAAACTAGAGACACCAGGGTAAACAAGTGAAACAGTATTGTTTATCTCACACACTTTTTTATCTACTTCTCACATTTCTGTTACTTGGGTGGTGAGCTTTGGTCTTCGTTTTTCTTTCTTTTGGAGTAAAATGTATTTGCAGAGGCTGAGGTTTTTCGAAAGCAGATCCATTGTAAGCACAGGAAATCTATAAAAATATGTTTATAGAGAAAAATGATGTGGCTGGAGAAAATGTCTGGGATCACTCTGAGATAAATGTTTGGGGTTTTTCATTTTACTATCTTTTTTTACTAGATTTTGCTAGTGTCTCTTTATCTTTAAGCCATATGATTATATCAATTTAGCTTGCTAAAATGGTAATAATATGTATAGATAGATGCATAAATTCTAAACTCATCAAACCACTTCTTCCAAGATCCAAAAGTGAGCCAAGAAGGCAATGACCTAAGACTGTCTTTTTTCCTATAGGTTTCTTTTTGTTTTCCTGACATTTTTGTTTGTGGTTTCACTAGAAGCAGTTCTCCCAGTTCTTGAAGGGCATCAAATACCGCATTTATACTTCCCAACATACCTGTGTTATAAAGAAACGTGTTTCACGCTTGGCAAACTCTTTGTCCTCACATGCACAGCCAGCTGGGGTTCCTGTCTGAATGGGAAAAGGTGTCCCCACATCTGGATCCTCTGCTGTGAGCACAGCCTTTGCTTGTGTCGTACGGTGACATTGTTTCAACAGAGGC
>VYXF01004961.1:0-13475 GCA_013397295.1 Polioptila caerulea | reverse complement strand
TTTGTGGGATTGCTTGGATAAATCCCCAGTACAGAACAGGGCTGATTGGTTGTTGGGTTACAAGTTCAAATCAATGAGTTGGCATCTCAGAATTGGGCACTTTGGCCTTACAAAGCCCTTGCAGACAGAACTCTGGGCTCCATTTCTGCTCTGCTCACTCAGCATTAGAAGCACTCACGGGCACTGAGGCTGGCACTGAGATCAGAAATAATCAACATCCAAGTGCCCACAAGAATTCTGTCTCTGCTGCTTTCAATCCTGACCCTGAGAAGAAGAACCAGGTAAAACCAAGGGTTTGCCTCAGGTTTGGTTCAAGGGCTTGGGGTTTTCTTCCACTCCTGCCAAGGGCTTGGAAATAATCTTGGAAATTCAAATTAAAGACTGGATAAGGATGAAAGGGAGTGATCAGAGGTGGCCTTGGACACTCGCAGGGATGGGGCAGCCACCCAACCTCCCACCCTCACAGGGAGGAATCTCCTCCCAGAAGAAGACAAGAATTCCTTCTCGTCTGCTGAAAGAGCAAACAGATGGTGATGACTCCAATCAGGGCTGCTTTGAGTGAGACACAAACCAAGCACAACTCGAAATGCAAACCAAAATTGCAAAATGCCAATACAAAGATACCCCCAAATTGGGCAAGATTAATTTAAACTCTGCTCAAGTGCAGCTCTCAAGTTTTTCAGTCTTTCAGGCCACAATTTCGTTGCCCCATTTGTTTTGCCATTGAATTTTCCCTGCACTGCCCCATGCTCTGCTAAATCCTGTGGCTGCTGCAGTGGCTCTAAATGCAGGGCTGGTGTAGGGAGACACATTTGGGAAAAGAAACTCGCAATTTGCATTTTGCCTTCGAAATTTCCTTGGATTTCAGGGATATTTTTAGGAAAAAAAACCTGTAGAGAGCCATGGCTGTGGCTGGAAATTCCTGTGATGCCTTGAGGGGCCTGGCCCAAGGCAGCAGCAGAGTTGTAAAATCACAGAATTTATTTTTCTCTTTTGTAAAGAGTGCTTTCACACATAAATTTAATATTTAACCTCTTAATTGTAAATAAGGTGAATATTAGTAAACCACAGCCTCTTATAATGCAATAAAGGACATCCCACATTTTAATTTTCACCTGCACTCCCTTGGATTTTGCTCCCTTTACAGAATTACCATTTATTAGTTCATTTATTTATCACCTTTATCAGAACTGGAAGGGTGTAGAAATACTGGGCAGGTTTAAATATCAAAATCAAATTGAAATGAGTATTTGATCTGAGCAGCAGGACTGAGTGTGGGCCTTCTGTTTCTCCTTATTTATAAAGCAACTGGCCAAAGGTAAAAAGTTGAGTGCCACAAAGTTGCTTCTTAATGAAGGAGAATTTCTCCCTCTGCATCAAAAACATTTAATGACTTACAGAGTGATTAAGTTAATTTCTGCAGTAATTACTGACCCAGCAGCCCATGGGCAGTAAATGAAGCAGGGAGGGAAGAAAAAAGGCTTTGTCTGCCCTGAGGTGGCTCTTGGCACACAGGGGAGAGAGGGAGCTGGATCCAGAGGGAAAAGAATTCCTTGGGAGGGTTTGAGGCTCTGGGATAAAATTCCAAAAAATCTGTGGCTGCCCCTGGATCCCTGGCAGTGTCCCAGGCCAGGCTGGACATTGGGGCTGGAGCAGCCTGGGACACTGGGAGGGGTCCCTGCCCTGGCTGGGTTGGGAATGGATGATNCAGAGGCTGGACTTCCCTGCTCTAAGGGAAATCTTGATGGCCACAAGTGTCAATTCCATGAAATAATATGGAAGGGTTGGTCTGAGGGATCAAATATTGGAATTCTTCATCATTTAAATGATTCTTCATCATTTAAACAGAAAGTTCAAGTGACCAAACTCCAATGAATTAATATTTCATGGTCCAAGTGTTCCAATTCATTTGGGAGGATTTGGGAGAAAATGAACCCTGAGTGGGGTTGGAATTGCCAGAGCAGCCCCTGGATCCCTGGCAGTGTCCCAGGCCAGGCTGGACATTGGGGCTGGAGCAGCCTGGGACACTGGGAGGGGTCCCTGCCCTGGCTGGGTTGGGAATGGATGATTTTTAGGCTCCTTTCCAACCCAAACCATTCCATAATTCTATAAAATTGCAGCTTCAGCCTCATTTTCCTCTCTGTTGCCTGGAGAGAAGGAGAATTTCCAGAGGGATGTCAGCAGTGTGCTCAGGGCATAAGAACAGGGCTGAGGGAGATACCCCAGAAATGTCCAACACTTTTAAAATCCTGATGGTGCCCTGAGGGCCAGGAGCACTCAAAGAACAATTTCCAGTTGAGAGCTTTAATAAACACACAACTGATGAAACCTAAACTAAAATAATGGCAGTGAATTGACTCCAACCCTGCATGGAAGCAAGAATATCAAACTCCAGAAACCAAACAGAATGGGAAGCCTTAAAACTGGAATTGTTGGCTGTAAGGAGATAATCAGTGGCCAGGACAAACCTGCCCAAATTTGAAATGTGAAGGAACAAGAATTTCCTCATTTCTGCAGGTGGGATCTCAGCCCAAAGCCCAGGTCTGGGGCTTGGGATAAACTCAGCTTTGAGCCAGTTCTGATCCCTGATCACCACACCCAGCTCACAGGAGTCCTGTGCTCACTAAAGCTGTGCAGGTGTGAAGTTAATTCCTCTCACCACCTTCAGTGTGAAGTTAATTCCTCTCACCACCTTCAGTGTGAAGTTAATTCCTCTCATCACCTTCAGTGTGAAGTTAATTCCTCTCATCACCTTCAGTGTGAAGTTAATTCCTCTCATTCCCTTCACCTCTCTCCATTCCTTCCACCCCCTTCCCTCTTTTAGGCTCAGCTTTGGCCAGAACCTTTCAATACACGCAGGATTTTAAATAAAAACACTTCCAAAGATCCTCTGGCATTCCCACACCCCTGCTAAAGGTCTGGGAACAGATTTTCTGCTGGATTTTAAGTTAAAATGTTAATTTGAACTTTTCCATCCATGTCTGGTCAGTTCTGCTGCTCCAAAGATTTCTTTCCCTGAGGAGAAAGGGAAACTTGGCTTTGCCCCTGCCCTGGGAATTGATAAATTTTTAACTTCCCTGTGTTATTTATAAACTGGCAAAGCTCTGGAATGGAATTCCCAGAGAAGCTGTGGCTTCCCCTGGATCCCTGGAAGTGCCCAAGGACAACTTCAATATAACTTGGGATACTGGGAAGTGCTTATTTTGCTCTTAAGCAACAAAAAAATGAAGGGAAAATCTCTTTTTTTTTTTTTGTTTTTTCGATTTNCATTCCCTTCACCTCTCTCCATTCCTTCCACCCCCTTCCCTCTTTTAGGCTCAGCTTTGGCCAGAACCTTTCAATACACGCAGGATTTTAAATAAAAACACTTCCAAAGATCCTCTGGCATTCCCACAGCCCTGCTAACGGTCTGGGAACAGATTTTCTGCTGGATTTTAAGTTAAAATATTAATTTGAACTTTTCCATCCACATCTGGTCAGTACTGAGCTCACAGTGCCTGCCTGCTGCTCCAAAGGTTTCTTTCCCTGAGGAGAAAGAGAAACTTGGCTTTGCCCCTGCCCTGGGAATTTATAAATTTTTAACTTCCCTGTGTTATTTATAAACTGGCAAAGCTCTGGAATGGAATTCCCAGAGAAGCTGTGGCTGCCCCTGGATCCCTGGAAGTGCCCAAGGACAACTTCAATATAACTTGGGATACNGATCCCTGGAAGTGCCCAAGGAAAACTTCAATAAAACTTGGGATACTGGGAAATGCTTATTTTGCTCTTAAGCAACAAAAAAAATGAAGGGAAAATCTTTTTTTTTTTTTTTGTTTTTTCGATTTTTTTAACCTGAAGGAGTGTCCAGCTGCTGTTTCACACCTCTCCTGTTGAATTTCCCTTTGGGAATGTCACACACAGCAAGAGTCAACCCTGGAAGTACCAAAATTATAATTCTCCTGCAGAATTCACCAGCCACATTTTAAACATGTTTTTTTTTTTTCCTGCTGTTTGGCTGAGAAATAGCAGCCGAAATATCTGATTTTAGTGCTGGGTATTGGTGGGCAGGCAGAGCTCTGGGGCTGTTGAAAAGCATTGGGATAATAATAATAAATGGCAAAATTGGTGCTTTCTCCCTGAAAATCTATTTTTAATTTCAGCTGCTGTATCTTAAAATTCAGCCTGGAGTTACAATTTCAGCATCTCGAGAGCAACAGTTCAAGCCCAGTAGGTGGCATCAAAAGGATGCTGGAAAATTCAGTGTTTGGGTGTTTGTTCTCCAGCCCGAGGTTATGGAATGAAAATAAAGAGAGAAAATTCCTGGTGATCCCTTCCTGACAAAAAGCTTTGGATTTGATGTGATCTGACTCGAATATAACATAAAATGTTAATAGGTGCACTGGATTTGCTTTGAGTGAACAAAAATTAATTGTAATTGTAATTTTTATGGCATTTTTTAACAGCAGTAAAAAAAGCAGTTTTAGATTTTTGGAAGGTTTTCTAGAGCTGCTTTATAATTTCAATATGCTTGATATGTATATTTTAATACTGCTGAAACAGCAGCAAAATTGGTGGGGTTTTCAGTGTTTTAATAATGGGGAAATCTGCAGAAATATTGTACAGCCATCAAAAGTTTAAAAAACCCTTTGGAGGGCAGAGGGGATGTTTTGTTCATGGAATCACAGAGTGGTTCACGTTGGAAGGGGCCTTAAAACTCATCCAGTGCCAGCCCCAGCCATGGCAGGGACCCTTCCCACTGTCCCAGGGTGCTCCAGCCTGGCCTTGGACACTGCCAGGGATGCAGGGAGGCATCGAGCAACCTTTTAAATTAAAGAAAAAATAGAATTAGGCCTTAAATTCAATTTTTTGTTTTTAGTTAAAAAAGGGTTATCTGTCACAGCACACTGCCAGAACATGGTCATGTCTCAAAAATAGACATTTAGGGTCTAGAAAACACCAGGAGGGGCAGAGGGAGCTGGGAAGGGGCTCAGGATGGAGCAAAGGAGGCTCAGGGGGGCCCTCAGTGCTCCCCACAATTCCTGACAGGAGGGGCAGGGACAGGAGGAGAGGAAACGGCCTCAAATGGCACCAGGGGAGGCTCAGGGTGGAGATTGGGAAAGAAAATTTCCCTGGCAGAGTGGTCAGGCCTTGGGCTGAGCTGCCCAGGGAGGTTTGGGGTCCCTGGAATTGTCCCAGAGCAGTCTGGCTGTGCCCTTGGGGACGGGGTTTGGGTGATGCTGGGCTGGCCCTGGATGGTGCTGAAAGGCTCTTCCCACCTCAGTAATTCTGGGATTCTGTCTCAGTCTGAGCTCCTGTGCTGGCATCAGCAAAGCCCCCTCAGATTGTCCCCGTCAGAGCTCCCATCCCTGGGGGTGTCCCTGAGCTCAAAGGCCTCTCCCTGTCCCCTCCCTCTGTCTCTGAGCCCCCTGGGTACAGCTGGTGCCTTGTGGTGCCAAAGGCACTGCCAGCTCACCACAGCAGGGATCCTGCTGATCCACAGGACAAACAGCTCCTGCACCCTCAGAAAGACCCCTGGTCANCAGAGAGGGCCCATCCCCAACAGTGTCCCCAGGCTGCTGCCTCTGCCCTGGGCACAGCCTGGCCCAGGGTGGGGTGCCCATTACCAGCACCCAGGNACCTCAGCCCTGCCATGGCTGGGGAATCTGCCCAAAGTTCTCTGATTTTCTTCTCCCTCCAGCTCTGAGGACCCGCAGGGAGCAGAGTACCCAGCACAGGCTGTGAGGCCCAGGCACAGGGT
Organism: Polioptila caerulea; assembly: GCA_013397295.1. Classification (NCBI taxonomy): domain Eukaryota; kingdom Metazoa; phylum Chordata; class Aves; order Passeriformes; family Certhiidae; genus Polioptila; species Polioptila caerulea. The sequence continues at coordinate 7,738 of VYXF01004961.1, read as the reverse complement.
GCCCAGGGAGGTTGTGGATTCCCCATCCCTGGCAGTGTCCAAAGCCACTTGGGATGGAGTTTAGAGCACCCTGGGACAGTGGGAGGTGTCCCTGCCATGGCAGGGGTGGCACTGGATGGGCTTTAAGGTCCCTCCCAATCCAAACCAATCGGAGATTGTGCTGGGTACACAGCTGGCAGCACAGCTGGGCAAGGGCAGCAGGGTTGTGGCAACTCCTTGAGATTCAGAGATGCAGCTGGGAAGGAGCTGGTGGGATCCAACTCCTCTCCAGATGCACCTGCCTGCTCCTCCAGACAGGGCCCATCCCCAACAGTGTCACCAGGCTGCTGCCTCTGCCCTGGGCACAGCCTGGCACAGGGTGGGGTGCCCATTCCCAGCACCCAGGTGTCATGGTTTGAATGGCAGGTGTGTGCTGAGGAAGGCAGGAGGCTCCCTTGGAATGCAGAATGCAAACCCCCTCCCTCCCAGTTATTGGCATTTGGAAATTCAGGGGCTCTCAGGCAGAGAGATGGGCACAGCAAGAACAGTTGTGCATGAGGAGAACTGCAATCCAAATGCAGCCATGCAGAAGCCAAGGCCAGGGGCAGAGTCAGGATCCAAGGGGAGCCCTGTGGCTCAGGGTTGGTGGCAGGGCCATCCCATGGGGGCTGCAGCCCTCCTGCAGTGGCAGAGGTGGCTCTGCTGGAGCAGGGATCCTGCACAAAGGGGGAGTTTCCCTGGGAAGGTGCCCTGGGCATGGCTGGGCCTGGGCTCCCTCTGGGAATGCCGTGCCAAGGCTGCTGGCTGTGCCAAAGGCCAGCTTGGATCCAGCTGGGAATGCTTGGCTCCTGGGCTGGCTGCAGCAGCTGCCAGGGGGATGCTGGAATGTTCTGAGCCCTGCAGGGAGCCTGAGTGGCCCCTGAGCAGTAGATCTGTGCCTGGAGGGAGGCTGGGTCCTGGCAGGGAGAAAGAAACTGCCCCAGCTGGTTTTTATCAGCCGGGCCATGGAGAGAAGATTCCACCACTCCCACCCCATTTCCAACAGCTGGGGATGGAATCCACCCTCCCTGGTTACATTTTGCAAACCAGGACACCAGGGCTCCCCGTGAGACTCCTGCCCTCCTTTTTCCTTCAGGCTGGGCAACTCCTGCCATCAGAGGCAGGGTGACACCAAACAGAGCTGTTGTACATTTAGCTCCATTCGAAGCCGTTCTGGCAGCATTTCAGGCTCATTTTTTTGCAAGTTCCACAGCAGTTCTGTGTCTCCTGGCTGCAGAGCACTGCTCTGAGGAGGAGGACGAAAGCCACAATGGCAGCTTTTGAGCAGCTCTCAGCTTTGCCACCTACGACACAAAGCTTTCCTGACAGAAGCAAGGCTTTTCTAACCCAGCAGCCCAGCTGCTCCAGCATTTTTGAGAGTTCTCATCCCCTAGCAGTGCTGGAGGCACTCAGGGTTTTCCCAGAGGTTGTGGGGCGAAGAGCACAGGGATTTGTCCAGGGAGATTCCTCAGGTTCACAGGGAGAAGCCAACAATTAATGCAGTCTTTGCCATGCATCCCTGGTGCTCCTGCCTGCTCCAGGCCAGGCCCCCATTTCCAGCCATCGAGCTCTTTGTGAAGGTGAGCACTGTGCAGTGTGTGTTTGTTTAGGGAGGAGTTTTTGCTGTATTTGAGGTTTGTTTGGCAGCGTTGAGCGAGGGAAAAAGGACAGAACTGGTTTGAGTTGTGTGTCTTGTTGAGTTATCAGAGCTGCAAACCTTAATGGATTAACCTATTAACTGTGAGTTTCATTCATTAATTGGGATTTAACACTTCTGCCTCTGACAGTTAATTGGAATTTTCAGGCTGTGCTTTAGGAGAATCATGTGAAGGGCTTAAAAAATGAGACCCCTGATCCCTTGCAGTGTTACACGAAGTCTCATTCAGCAGCACCTCTGCGAGTCTTTGCCTCATTCCAACAAAGCCTCTTAACAAATTGCAATTTAAATTACCTGAGAGCAACACTTCTGTGGCCTCCTCCTCCAGGGCTTTCACAGCCCTCGAGGTTGAAATTCTTAATTAATTAATTTATTCTGCTTGTTCCCTTCAGTGCTTTAGACATCATATCTCTGTTTAGGCTGGTAAATATTTCTCTGTTCCCTTCCTGTGGTCATAAACTGATTTAATTCATTTTAACCTCACGGTGACTTGTGCAGATTTATGTCCACACAGACAAATGAGGTGGAGGCTGTTTCCTTTGGAGAGACTGCTGTGATTTATACACAGATGTGTTTATAATTTGTAATTTTTCCAATTGTAGGCTGGCAGTGATGGGGAAAGTATTGGGAACTGCCCGTTCTCTCAGCGCCTCTTTATGATCCTGTGGCTCAAAGGTGTCATATTTAATGTCACAACAGTGGATCTGAAAAGGTGAGATTATGACTTTTCATTCTGAGATTTTAACTTTTCCAAAGAAGAGATTTTAAAGGGTGATTCTTTTCTGCCAGGCTGGGAGAGCTGGGTGTGCCCAGCCTGGAGAAAAAAGGGTTCTGAGGAAACCCTTCCAGGGCCTCAAGGGGCTCAGAAAAATGAGGGGAAGGGACTTTTTATGGCTTTTTCTTTCCCAGAAAACCTGCGGACCTGCAGAACCTGGCGCCAGGCACCAACCCCCCGTTCATGACCTTTGATGGGGAAGTGAAAACTGATGTCAACAAGATTGAGGAATTCTTGGAGGAAAAGCTGGCGCCGCCCCGGTACCGCATTCCCGGTCCCCTCTGGGCTGCACGGGGGGGATCCAGCTCAGGGATGGCTTTGAAACAGAGCTGGAGCCAGGGGTGTCACTGGGGTGTCCCCAGGCTGTCCCCAAGTCAGGGCTGTGCTGCTCCTGCTGCTGTCCTTCATCCCGAGCTCACTGCTGGGTCATTCCCAGGGCGTGGAATCCATCCCGTGGAAAACTGAGCTTTTCCCTGCTCTGACTTGGGATTGTCTGAGGCTTCCCTCTTCACACCACACAAATAATTGTGCTTCCTGGGTACAGGGAGGTGGAAGCTCAGGGTGACCTCTCTGCTCTCTAAAACCCCCTGAAGGACACTGCAGTGAGGTGGGGTTGGGCTCTTCTGCCACGTCCCAAGTGATGGGATGAGAGGAAATGGCCTCAAGTTGTGCCAAGGGAGGTTCAGATGGGAGACTGGAAAAATGTTCTCCCTTCGAGAGTGGTCAGGCATTGGAATGAGTTGCCCAGGGTGGATCACCACCTCTGGAAGTGTCCCAGTCATCTGGATGTGGCCCTTGGGGACATGGTTTGGGGTGGGGATGGTGGGACTGGATGGTGCTGAAGGTGTTTTCCATCCCTGGTGATTCTGTGAATGCCTCATGCACAGTGGATGTGCTGGGGCTCTTTCAGAGTGTCCACGTGGGTCCATCAGGCTGCACATGCAGCTCTGAGTTTTGAATTTGTCCTCCCCCACCCCAGCAGCTCTTCCCACCTTGTCCCAACCCCCTCTGTCCCTCTGCTGTCCCAGCGTGGTGTCCCCCTACCCCACAGATCATTTCTCATCCCATCCCCACCCTGCACTCCCTTCTCAAGCAGCCAAACCTGACTTAAACCAGGGAAGCAGCTGCTTGCTTCCACTTCTTTCCATTTTTATCCATCCCTGGCAGCTCCAGCTCCTGGAATGGCTGCTGATGCCCTGAGTGGGCTGGGCCAGGAGCCCAAGAGGAGCAGCAGCTCCTGTGAGTGGGGATCTCCCCTCCACTCCTCCTCATGGCAGAAGCAACACTGCAGGCAGCCTCACCTCTGGAGGAGAAAGCCTGGAAAACATCCTGGGATGTTTGGGCAGTGCTTGCAGCAATAACAGCCACTTCCCATCGCCCTCAGGAAAAGATTATTTAGGTAGGGCTGCCAATAAGTGATTTTTAGATTAGGATGGTTTCCTTTGAGTCCTGTGCGGCTGTATGTGGTCACCCTACAAATAAATGTGTATTAATTAGTGGAGACAAAAATAAAGGGTAATTGGATCACTTCTTGTTTCTCTGAACTTCTCAGGTATCCCAAACTTGCACCGAAGCATCCCGAGTCGAACTCTGCAGGAAATGATGTCTTTGCAAAATTCTCTGCGTTTATAAAGAACCCGAGAAAAGATGCCAATGAAAGTAGGTGCTGCAGTCCTGTTGTGAGGCCTGGGAGGGAGAAACCAGACCTGTGCAGTTGTAGGACACTGCTGGAGATGTCCCATTTCCACCTCAGGGCAAACACAGATATTGCAGAGTGTGGAGGCCTTGGGGATCTGTGCCTGTTCACTCCTTTAATCAAGAATTCCAAGAGTTGGTGAAAGCAGACGCTGCTGTCACTGTGGGAGCACCAATCCCAGCCTCTGCTCACTCCTTCAGCTCTGGGGTCTGTCAGGCTGTGCCTTACCCACAGCTTTGCAAAAGCACAGCCCTCTGGAAGTGAGAGATTCCCCATTTCCATAAATAATGAGGATTCCAGCCCCTTGGCGCATCCCTAAAGCAGGACCCTCGTGACCACCACGAAAGGCCCCAGGCTGGAGGAAGGCAGGGTGAGATGAAATATTAGGGAGAAATCCTTTCCTGCGAGAGTGGTGAGGCCCTGGCACAGCTGGCTGGGGTCTCCCCATCCCTGGCAGTGTCCCAGGCCAGGCTGGATGGGGCTGGGAGCAGCCTGGGACAGTGGGAGGTGTCCCTGCCATGGCAGGGCTGCCACTGGATGGGCTGTGAGGTCCCTCCCAACCCAAACCATTCCAGGATTCTCTGTCCTGCAGCTCTCAGGTCTGTTCCCTGGGCTGGCTTTGAACACCCCACAGTGGCATCCCAGGGACTTGCTGTTGTCACTCCAGCTGTGCTGCCCTGCTGTGGGGGCCACTGTCCCCTGGGCAGGAATCTGTGAGAAGGCAGGGCCAGGCCACGGTGCCAAACCCCGCCCCACAGAGGGGTTTGAGGAGCCATTCCTGGTAACACAGCCCCGGGATGGTTTTTCCCAGAACCCCCTTTAGCTCCTTAGAGCCCTTATCCCAGCATTAAGGTTTAAGCCTAGGATCAAGGAATTGCAGGAGTTGGCACAGCCAGATGTCTGGGCTGGTGCCAGGAGACAGGATGCAGGAGTCGCTTGGTGTCACAGGGACCTTGGTACAGGCTTGAATGATCTTTTTATTGTCTTAACCCAGATTTGGAAAAATCTTTGCTTAAAGCCCTGAAGAAGCTGGACAACTATTTAAATAGCCCCTTGCCTGATGAAATCGATGCTTACAGCACGGAGGAGATCACTGTTTCCAGCCGGAAATTCCTGGATGGAGATGAGCTCACTTTAGCAGATTGCAACCTCCTACCAAAGCTCCACATAATCAAGGTTTGCATTTACTTTTTCAGCCTCCTGCAGAGAAGGGAAGCACAGCAGCTGAAATCCTTTTTAGCTGGCAGAGGGATCCTTTCTCAATTCTGAGGGCACATCCAGGGCCACTGCAGCCATTTCCTTCCAGCACAGCCAGGGTGATCCTCACCTTGGTGGTTCCAGGGTTGGGAGAGCTCTTTCCTATCTGTGCTGTGTCTGCAGTGGCTGAGCTCACAGCCACAGAGATGAAATGAGTGCTGGATTCAGGGCTGCAGAGAAGTGTTCTCATCTGCATTTCACATGCAAAGTGCCCATGATCACAGCCAAGGAAGGTTACCTTGTATTGTCCATCCCAATTTCTGCCTCTCCAATGTTTAATTTCCAATTCTGACAGGGTGGCCTCCACCCTCTGCCTCCCAGGCAAGGCTCCAAGCCTTCTCTTGCAGGGCCTGGGAGCATCCACACACACCTGAACAGCTCCAGAGGCCTGGGACTGGTGTTGTCACAGCCCAGAAGGCTGGAGAGGGATTTTTCACAAAAGCATGATTTTTTTCACAAAAGCATGATTTTTTTCACAAAAGCATGATTTTTCACAGGACAAGGGGGAATGGCCTTGAGCTGAAGGAGGTATTGGGCAGGAATTTCCTGGCAGGGTTGGCAGGCCCTGTGGCTGCCCCTGGATCCCTGGCAGTGTCCCAGGCCAGGCTGGACATTGGGGCTGGAGCAGCCTGGGACAGTGGGAGGGGTCCCTGCCATGGCTGGGGTGGAAAAAGGTGATCTTTAATGTCCCTCCAACCCAAACCATTCTGGGATTGTATTCTGCAAAGCTCTGGAAGAGAAATGACCACCCTGGAATTTCATTGGTTTTCAAACAAACAAGGTCACTTCAGGCAGTTTCCTGTTAGACTCCTGCTCTGTCAGAGGAAGAGGAATCCAATCTCTTTCCAACACCTCCACAAGTGAAAACTTGGCCCAGCCATCTCCTGGCTACTCCTATTGCAGACAGCAGCCACATTCAGGCACGGCAAACCTTGGGAGGGGGCTGGGGCCAGCACGGGGGAGAATCCCCTGGGCTCAGGTCAATGTCTGCAGAAGGACACAGGAACAATGTCCCACTGTCACATCACCCTTGCTGCCAAGAGTTACCTTCCCTGATCATTTCAAATTAAGGGTTTTAAAGTCAAATTTTCCCTNTCTTTTTATGTCTTTCCCTCTTCTTTCCCCTTGGTCACCAACAACACCAGACTCACATACTGGAAATGTAAAATGGGCATAAAGAGGCTTGGAATGTTTGGAGTTTTTGCAGATTATATGTGTAATGATGTTTTCCTTCTTTTTTTTCTTCCTTTTAATTAAAGGTCGTTGCAAAAAAATACCGAAATTTTCATTTCCCACCTGAAATGACAGGGATTTCAAGATACTTGAAAAACGCATATGCAAGAGATGAATTTACAAACACGTGCCCTGCTGACCAGGAGATTGAATATGCATATTTGGATGTGGCAAAGAGAATGAAGTAACCAGAAGATGCCTCTCTGTTTATTGCTTCTGTGATGGGCAACAGCCAAGCTGGGAAAGCAAAAACCAGCAAAGATTCTGCGGTGTGATTTTAAGTTCTGCTGTTGGCCAATGCTTTTATAATGATTGTATTGCATTATTTACTCCTTCTTAAATTACGTGTGTGCGTTTGTGTTTGTGTGTCTTGCACGCTGGAAAGTTGGTTGTTCATTCCGAGGGAAAGGCATCCATGGATAGTAAAGATTTGTAGGATTTAGGGAAGCAGTGTAGGTCACACACTTACAGCAATACCACAGACTAAAGAGCTGCATTTTGAGCAGAAATAGGCCCGTTTGAACACCTGGAACCTGCTGTTAGTGCTGCCTCTGCTCTCTGCTTCACAGCTGTTGCCAACCTTCACCTTTGGATGGTTTCTCTTTGTTTCACTGCCCTGGCCCAGCAGCCCCTGATTGACCCAGGGGAGAGCCCAGCCTGCAGGTGAGACCACACCTGACATCCCCCAGGTCCTCTGGGCTGGAGCCCTGCAGGGCAGCTCCAGCAAGAACAATCCCTTTTCCCATTGTGGGAGTCTCTTGGTGTGGAAAAGAAAGAGAGAAAGAAAGAACGGAGAATTCCTGCCTTCCCCTCTCTCAGGGCTGCAGAAATCCTCGAATTTCCCTCCTGCTGCTTGGCCAGAGAGGAACACTGGCCACGGTACTCTCTGTTGTTGGGTATTGGGCAAGGGAGGAGAGAGACACTTGGTTGTTCCTGCGGACAAAAGAAACGGGTGAACATCCCAAACACAATCCCAAACACTCCTGTGGGATTTGTCATCCTCCAGTGATTCTTATTTGGGTTTGGAAAGCAGAGAGGAGGAGGAGAGGGCCTAAGAAAGGAACAATCCTTCTGTACCCCCTGCCAGGAGGGGCAGGGAGGG
>VYXF01004960.1:628591-683637 GCA_013397295.1 Polioptila caerulea | reverse complement strand
TCCGACCGTCCTCCTCCGAAGCCCAGACAGCACCAGCAGCTGCCCCAGCCCTCCCTTACCTGTCCCAAACCCCGCGGTATCTCTGTCCCTTGTAGAAAAACTCCCCGGATGAGAGAAAATGCAACCAGGTGTCCTCCTAACCCCTGAGACTGGCCACTGATTTGTTTTCTTCACTACCCGTAAGTGCCCCGTAAACAATGTTTCTTAGCAACTTACGGGGAAAATTCTGTAAGAAGGAACAAAAAGGAAAAGAAAGCTAACCTTCAACAGCAGCACAGCGAGGGGACAGCACCTGCTGCTGTGGGGGGACAGGCACGGTTTTGGTTGTCCAGCAGCGGACCCCGGCCAGGGCTGCACCTGCACCGCAGGCACGGCCACTCCTGAAAACCCAGCCCACGGTGGGTCTGTCTCAGCTGTTTCCAAACACAGCTGAAGACACACAAATGGGGTGTTGTGTTGGTTTGGGGGCCTTGTTTTGTGGTTGGCAGCACTGAGGTGTGAGCTTGGTGAGGTCTCAGCAAGGTAAGACACATTCCTGCTGCACATCCCGCACCAAGGTGGTCTTTCCAGCCCGGCAGGATCATTCGGAGGTGAGGGAGCTGCAGGGTGACAGGCACAGCCAGATAGCTCCGAGTCCCTGCCCTGTCGCTCTCAGCTCCATTCAGGGAGTTGTGTCACCCCTCCCTTGGCACCAGGGCCTCTGGCAGGGACCCAGCGAGCTGGATGGGACAGAGGGAGGAAACCTGGCCCTGGAGGAAAGGCAGGGCTGGGAGAGGAACACCCCGGGACTCCTGGCTGCTGACAGGGGGCAGAAATAGCCGTGCACAGTTCCCTGGAGAGCGGGCACACAGCGTGGGCGTCCGCAGGGAAACCCTCCCCTGGAGCAGCGGCCCAGGCAGTGTCTGGCTTCCTCCCATCAGGGCTGCTTCTCTCAGCTGCTGCCCGCCGGTTTGCCAGCATCACTCCATGCCCTCTGAGTAACCCTTTCGCTCTCGGCAGGCCAAGAGTTCACCTGAAGGCCATCAGAGGGATTTCAGCTTTTAGCACAGGAGTGAAGGGGTTTTGGAGCGAACTAAACCAGCCCTGCTGCCCTGTGTGAACTGCTGGGCTGTGTCCTGACCGACAGGCTGGGGTGTTCTGTCCTGTTATTTTATGGAATAACAAGGCACTTCCTGTAAAGCAGCAATCTGGAAATGCCACTGTCACAGGGTCTTGGTGGATGTCTGTGCTGTAGGCACTCAGCTAATCCTGACATGTGGCTCCTGTGCCTGCATTGCCCCAGTATGGGTGTCACTGCCACCACCATGACCCCAGTCATCATCCAGAAGTGACAGCACTGTCTCACAGCCTGGATTTGGTGTAGGAACATGTAACCACACTTCTCTGACCATAATAAACCAAGGCTGCAGCCCTGCAGCAAAACAAAGTCACAGCTTAATCCTGTGTTGCAGGCAATCAGGATGTGAGCAGGTGAAGAGCACAAGGAACTGAGTCCTCTCCAAATCCACAGCAGCACTTCAAGAGCCTTTGCAGGATGTGTTCCTGGAGAGGATGCCTCCCTCTGTCAGTGTGAATCCAGCCTGCTCTGCAGTGAAGTGGGGGCTTCCAGACCTCCACAGTAAGTGCTGCCACTTTTCCTCTGCTAATTGAGGCATGGGAAACATGTCCAAGGTGGTGCAAGACAGCTGGTTACCTCAAAGTGAATCTTCTGAATGTAATCATATTTCTCCTGCTGCAACATATGCTGAGGTGGAGCTGGGGATGGGATGATGATGGATGGAACAGGCAGATGAAACAGCAACAGGGGTGGGCAGGGGCAGGGGGAAGCAGCATCTTGGATCTTGCTGGCATTTGTGGAGTGTACAACTGACAGGAACATTTTTGGGCTGTGAATACAAGCTGATGTGTGCTGGTGTGTGCAAGCCATAATCCTGCTAGGACAGGACATGTGACAGCCTTCAGGAGACAGAATTTTAGGCAGCCTCTTCCAAACCAACCACCTTCATGTCAGTGTCTGAACTCTGTTTTTGACATACGTTTTTTCTTTTTTTATTGTTGCAGGCTTTTATGGCTTTTTGTTTTAACCTTGGTGCTAAGATTTGGTTTATTTAGTGCTGTTTTCCTGCTGTATCTCCCCTGCTGCTGGTTTCTGCTGCAGCCAGGGCTGAGCCCAGGCCCAGGGCTTTGGTGGGAGGTGTTACCAGCTAGGTGCTTCCATGGGCCTTTGTGGACTTAGATTTTAGCAGCAGACAGTGGATAGCTGCAGTCCTGAGATGGACATCAGGACCATGGGATTCTCCTTGACTGACAGGCTGACCAAATGTATAACAGGGTATTTCTGCTAATTAACTGGAAGCTGTGGGCTACTGGTGTGTAGCACTCACACACTCACACACACACACACACAATCTGCCTGTGGATAATGGGGGCTCTGAGCACACAGAGTCCCTGTGTGAGAGATCCACTTCAAACCACAAAAGTGTGGGAGGCCCAGCTGCTCAGCAAAGTGATGGGCCCCAAATTTAAGCTTGTAGAAAGCTCCTTTTTCTCTACTTTTCCTTTTTTCTTTCCCTTACACAAACAGGGCAATTAATCCTTTGTACTGCTACGTATTATTTAATACACACACTGATTTGGGTGGCAGTAGCAAGGTCTTTCTGTGTGTATTCTGTCAGTATGAGGAGGTTCATCAGGCCCTCTGGGCAAGGCACTCTGAGGATTGCCAGTAGCAATGTCCCCGTGCTCCTGAACATGTAATCTCTATAAGAAAAGCAGGCTCAAACAGGTGGGTGAGATGATCTGGAGCTCTGCTGCAGAGAGCACTGACTCCATGTGTCTCCTCTGGGCTGGAACACAGCTTCAACTTGGGCTCATGGGCTGGAAAGAAAATTAGGTGGAAAGGATTATGTTCATGATGGGCCATGGCTGAGCTGTGGCTGGAAGCAGCAGCAAGTTTCTCTTGGATTATTCCCTCCTTCTCTCACCCCATAACACTTCTTTCCCTAAAACCTTTCAGGCTTGGGCTGGTCTCCAGCCCTTTGAGACAGAAGCAAACCCCACCTCACCCTGCTCTGCTGAAGTGGATGTGAAAATAAAGCAAGTTGGCTATTTTTGAGCCATGAGTAAGATCAAAATGCACATGTCCTGAAAGGCAGCAGGCACTGCTGCACAAGCCTGTCACCTGGGATGGGGTGAGTGACCAAGGGCACCCACTGAACCCCTCAACACCAGAAAAACAGCAGCCAAACCCCAAACAGCCAGCAGAGTACATGGCACACCTGGTGCTTCTCCAGGCACAGGGTATTTGCATAAGGATTTTGCTTTTATTCCCTTTTTCATGTGCCATCTCTTTTATTTAATGTTTAATAGACCATGGAGTAAAATTCCCAATTACTGAGGTAGAGGGATAAGTGCCTGGACTTCCTGATCCTCTAGCCCAGTAAGCCAGTTGTCATCCTGGTCCTGAGAAAGAGGGCAGCAAGTTTGGAAAGTTGAAGGTGATGTTTGGCAAGGGCAGGTAAAACCAACACCATCAGGAGCTGGCTTGCTTATATGTTTGTTTTGAAGGGGGTTGTGAAGGATCTGTTCCATAAGGATCCCCAGTGCTGTCAGCTCCAGCAGCTGCCAGGTATTTGGCTGAGGGGTGCTTAGGGAGGCAGAGGTTCAGAGGAGCATTCATGCATGTGCCCACTGAAATGCCATCCAAAACCATGGCTCTGGAATTTGTTTTTGTTTAGGAAACACCCCAGCTCAGGACGTATGCTTTACTGGAGATGAGACCTTCAGTGCTGAAGAGCAGATCCTCAGAGTTTCTGGTCTTCTTTCTTCTATCATTTTATCTTGAGCAAGGGCTTGCAGACACTTTTCTGTATCTGCCTCCTTCCATTTGTTAGTAAAAATCTGAGGGTTGGCTTTTTGGTTTTTTCTTTTGTAGTTTCTTACTATTACTGCAATGAAAACAGTCCTCAAAAATTTGGGGAGCACTTGCACTACAGCAGCCTTCAAAAAAACAAAAAAAATACCGGGGATCTTGAACTCCCTACGCTAGAACGGGCAGGATGGGATGGACAGAGACAAGATATCTGGTTGCTCTTTTCCTTCAGCTGCAAAGGGCAGGTTGTGTTTGTGTTGAGCAGTGAGATGAGGGTCAGGGGGAGGGTTAGGTTTGGGAAGGGGGATCAGCTGTGCTGTCACTGCGGGAGCATCCCGCCGAGGTGCAGGGTCACCTGCATCCTGCGCCTTTCGCTGCCCTTTGCAACGCACAGAGCGATCCTGCCGGGGCTTGCCAGTGCCCTGGCCGGGATTCCTGGGATCAAATGGCACCATTCGAGCCGCCTGCCTCCCGGCAGCTGCACTGTTTGTCAGCCAGAGCAGGGACCCGAGCCTTGGGCTGCGTTACAGCCCGGGGAACACTCGCTGCTTTCCAAGGAGCCCGAAATGGTGCTGGCTGCCTCCCGTGGGAACAGCCCCTCGGCAAACCCAGGGTGCAAATCCGAAGGGTGCAGCTCAGCAATCCCAATGTCACGATTCAGGTGCAGCTTTCTTCACCACAGCACGTCTTACTTCCTGTATTTATTTAGTGTGAGTAACAGCAATGTATTTTTACTCAAACCCTTCTGGTTTGAGTAAAATCCTGGCTCCAGAATTGATTTTGCAGCTCAGGCCATGGGCTTCTGTGAAGATGAGCTGAAAGCAGCCCAATCCCTGGCCACAGACACTGGGAGTAGTTCAGATCTGGATTTACTCAGCTTTGCTTGCCTTTCCTTACCATCAGCCAAACCAAAACCTTGGGATCCAGCTCCCCATGAATAGTGGCAAACTTTGGATCTGAGCTCCTGTAATAAGCAGTTGTTTGCCCTGGCTGGAGGCTTATGACTCCACAGGAAAATATATTTCTAGGTATTATTCTTAAACATAGAATGACAGATGAAAGAAGAACCATCTCATGTATCCAACTTTACAGGTTTCTGGGAGAAATGAATAACTAGAATGAAACAATAAATGAGATAAATAACATTTGACTGGTGCTCTAATGAACCTCAGCAGTCTGTCTCTGTGGACAACCTGCAACTTCACTGCTGCTTTGTGTGAGAGCCTTAAAAAAGGCTGTGAGTTATTTGCCAAATCCCCTGAAACACAACTGGAATTGAGCAACAATGGTGTCATTTGAAAAATCCCAGCCCTATCCCTACAGGAGATAAAGCTGCAGATTAAATACATCCTGGAAAGGCTTAGGTTTGTCTGTGTAGGATGGCAGTGTGGAGAGGGAGGATGGCTGTGTTGTGTGTCATTGAGCCCATGGAGACTCCAGGCTTGGTTACCAGTTCCTGGATAGCAGGGAGGTTGTCCCAATCCAGTTTAATAGAAGAGAAAAAGAGAAAGAAAGAGAAAAGAAATAAAGAAATAGAAGTGTTTGTGGTGTGGCGTGGCACAGTGTGGCTGTGGCAGCAGCAGGAGACCCTCACCACCCAGAAGAGCAGATGGAGGAGAGCCATGAGACATCGTTGGGACCCCCAGAAGGGTGATTTGTTTCTACCTAACCCATCACTCTCTCCCTGTCCCTTACCTCCCCCACACACTTCTTTCTTTTCTTTTTCTTTGCCTCTTTTACTATTAAACTAAATATATCATTTTTTTGGCACCAACATCTAACCTCATGTGGTTTTAATCATGTTTTTTGGGTATATTTTGAACCTTTCTGGGTTTGATCCGCTTTATTTGCAGAGACTTTGTTCCCTCTGCTCTTCTGTGTTTAAACTGGATCATGACAGAGGTTAATTCAGCCATGAGAGCAGAGGGGGATTTTGAAACGAGCTCTGTGTTTGCTGCTGCTACAAGTACTCACAACAGGCCAGAATAGGTGGAAAAAAGAAAGTAGAGTAAGACCTGGCAAAGGATTCTTGGGAGGAAAATTGAAGATGTGCCCACCACAGGGCCCCAAGTGTGTGCCTGCCCAAACCCCCAGATAGCTCCAAACCAGTGGATTCAGGGTTTTGCCCTGGTGTGGCAACTCCACCACATGGACAGGTCTGAGCTTGGCATCCTTGTTGGAGCCCTCCTGACAAGAGGAAGCTGCCTGCCTTGCAAAGGGCTCAGCCTTGTTCCTGGGGTTGAAACAGAAACCACAGCAAAGAGCCAAGAGCTTTTCCAAAATAACTTTTGAGTTCACTGCTGGGGAATTCTGCTTAGGTAAAGCTCATGAAGAAATTCCCTTTGTCAAGGGGGACAACCTTCTGGCTGCTCAAAACTTTAAAAGAAGAAATGGCAGAGACATCTGGAACACCCTGCTGTCTCTGACATTCCTGGTACTTTATTCCCAAATTAAGGTGTAATCTTCTGGCTATACATCTCCTCAGAGTGTGGCTAAGAGTGCAGCAAAGGAGTGAAAGTGGGAATCACCCTTCTGTGAGCAGCAGCACATCTGCACACTCGCTCTGGGGTTTGTTCAGCTTCCAGGCAGTAAAAAAGCAGAAGCAGCTCCGTCTCCCTTCCAGATGTGCACACCCAGATGTGCACAGGCAACTGAAACAGGAACTAGGCCCCAGCAAAGGATGCGCAGAGGGCACACTGTGTTTGTTTTTAAGATCATCTCTTTGTCCTTTTTTCATTAAAAAGCAAATGGCATTTTACTCATAAGCTCTCCCTTTGCAGTTCTCTAGCAACCCTCTGTGAGTTGATTGGATCATCCTCACGGTGTCTTTATGGGAAGCTCTCCAATTCCCATTTTTTAGGCTGATCCACTCAATCAGAGCAAACCAGCCACCACGTGTCCCACCAGCCAGAAGAGCACCAGGGTGAGCTCCACCATCCCACAGGGGGGATGGCCCTCCTGCAAAGGCAGCACACACTCAACCCCCACATCTGCTCTGCTAATTCACACCTCAGTAGATGAGCCCAGGTGGGATCAGCTGGGATGCATATCAGTGATTTCCTTACAGGTAAGGTTTCTCCTTTTTCAGAGGAAAGTGGGAAGGGAGGGGCTGATTGATGACACCCCTCTACTGACTTCCCAATCCCAGTCCCATCCCAGGGCTGATTCCTTCATCTGTTCTGAGATGGGCTGGAAGGAAGAGGGGAGGAGATGGTGAAGGCATCGATGCAGAGTGGAGGGAACATTTCCATGACTTATAAATCCACCTTCAAGCTTGGAAAAGGCAGACTGAAGCATGTTTGCAAATATTTGGCATTTGCCAGCAAACTGTGATTGCTTACTCATTCAGAAGGGGGGAAGAAAGGGCCATAAAAGTAACAGACACAGCCAAAACTCAAGCAGGTCCACAAAGAGGATTCCCTAGATTTAAGCTCTGCCAGTGGGGCCACTTTCCCTGTATGAAGAACAACACAATTCCCACCTGCTCTGTCACGTTCAGATGTTGCTTGCCCACAGTTTTGTGAAGATGAATTATGTTTATGCCATACAGTAGAGTTTTACAGTTATCCATGGATTTCCAGGAAGAGAGGTTATTTCCTAAGGCATTGTGTTGGGCTCAGCTCAGTCCAGTAAATAAGGTGACGACTCCCTTGGCTCCACTCCTTGGGCATTTCTTTAAGAGCAGCCTTGGAGCACACTGTTCTTAAATCAAAGCATAAAAATAACCAAACCAGTATCAAGTGAATTGTAGCAGTTGGAGGAATGGAGGTAATAAACAAAGTTAAAACAGCCCGATAGTATCCTGTTACCAAAGAAGAATAAGCATTACTCTCTAATGGTGAAATAGAAAACCTTTCTTGTGAGGAGGCATTGATTTTCCAAGAAAGGAAGGGGAGAACAACCCAGAGATGTAATTCAGCATGTGTGGGCACTGAGAGGGTATAACGATGACAACACTGAGCAAGTATCTCATCTCCAAAAGCTCAGGCTGCCTGACCTTTAGCAGTGCTTAGGATTGTGTGTCTGTTTAGGATGTCATTAAACAAGGCAGGCTTCCTCCAGCAGAGCAGTGCATGGAAGTCATTGGAGCGAGTTTGGAGAGTGAGATTCCAGACCAGCTACTCAACGGACTTGGAAAAGCCACATGCCAGAAATAAACCCAACACAAAAAACTGGTTTGGATGATAGCTCTGTACTCCGTGTTCAAGTTGGTAACCTGGTTTCCATGGCATGCCCAGTGCAAATCCTAGAGCTTGGTGTGCTGGAGAGCTGAGGGTAGGATAGGAACAGCTTAAAGGCAAATTTAGATTGACTGGAATAGTTGGGAGAGTGGATTTTATGTGATCACTGTCAGCTTTGTGTGAGAGGGAGGGTGGGATGGGAGGGAACTGCTGGTGTTCAGCCCAAGGTTTAGTGCTCTGAAGCCAGGGGTGGTGCTACGAGCACGTCTGCCACAGCCAGGTAAGCTCTGGGTGGCATTGGAAAGCCACTCTATAGAGTAGAATAATGAGTGTGAAGAATTGTAGGGTAGCTTGAAGACTGACCCTACCCCCTAATTAAAATTAATTACCCACTCATTTTCTAGCTGTGATCCATGAAACACTTGTTGTTGATCCCCAGACAGATGGCTAGTCACATAGGGTGGGCTTCTCCTCTCTATTTCCATCTGCTATATTTCATTAAGACAGCTAAAAATAAAAATATCTCTAATGTTATTTTTCCATGCAAGTTACTGCTTTAGTGAGTTGATGCGACTGTGAATAGAAGAATTTCCAAAAGACAAGATTTTCATAATTAATTTGTGATCTGTGGCATGAAAAGTAACTGCAAATCCCTACATGAGATTTATCATGGGCACTATGCTTACTTCTAAGTGCTATTTATCTAGAAGAGTCAGTTCAAAACAATTTTTTTTTTCTGGTATAAGAAGATAAAAGAGGCTGCTTTCTCTTCTGAGCAGAAGAAATTGCTATTTTTAGGCTCTTACCAGTTGTAGATGGTGCCTACGAAAGAGAGATGTAATCAAGGAGATCCTTCAGGCATGAAATCTTTCCCTCTATATAGAAGGAATATCTCCAGAAACAGCTTTTCTGCACAGCTCCAAGCCTCTTCTCAGCCAGCACAGTGCCCAAAATCCTCCTTAGGGGGAATGCATTTTGGGGAGGTTGGTTGGTTCTGTCTTTCTCAAATTTTTTGGCTGTAGCTGAAGTGTCTTTGTGAGTGGAGAAACTGGGTTCTTGCAGCTCTTACAATTTCAGAGTGTAGTTCCTGATGTATTTAAGTGTTTTCCTGGCAAATTATGGTTCCCTCCACCCAGATTGCAATTTACTAATTTTCCAAAAGGGACAAAAGCCTGAACCATTTCTTTCTAGTCTTTCCATGCCTTTTCCACAAATTCTTTCGGAAAGACAGGAGCTCTCCCCTGTTTCATGATGAAGAAATGTTTCTATGTTTTAGAAAAAGGAACTGTGAGGTGGTCCAAAAGCTCCAAAGAAGCCCAAACAGAGAACAGGCAGTCCAGCAGTAGCAGCTTGGTGTATTGAGGAGCTCCAGGGACTCAGCTAACACTTGGTATCCAGAACTTTGGATGAAATCTGGGGCTGGTTTCTTAGACCTGGGTTATTTTTATCCTCAACTACACAAGCCATTGCCTCAGACCTCCCGAATGGTTACTGCAGATATTTCTGTGGGATGAAGAGCTCCACAGCTTGACCCTTTCAGAGTTTTCATGATCTGAAGCCAGTGTGCTATTTTGGACCCCACAACCCAAATCACCACTCCTGCTGTGCCTCGGTGACACTGCCCACAGCACAGAACCTTTGTTCTCACCCTTTCTTCATTAGTTTGTTTCAGCTTGGAAAAGCAAGCAATTTCCTCACTCTCCTGGCAACATTCCCACGAGGAAATTCCTCCTCCCACACAGCCAGTCACACAATCCTTCCTCCTCCTGCTTCAGGACGTTTCCCCATTTACTCAGGCTCTTGCTGCTCACCCCAGCCCATCACCCCAGGAGAACCTTTGACTCCATTTGTGTGCCTGTTCTTTCTCCTCCAAGAGCAGCTATTTGAGTTCCACCCTAAGAGCACACTGACTTAGGCCCCAGTTTAGCAAAGAATTTTATCACATGCTCAAGTGTAGTTGACTTAGACCTTCAATCTGTTTTTAGCTTATCAGGGCAGGGGCGGGGAGAGCCCTTGTCCTCTTACGCACGCCCGGGTCCCGGGAAGCTCAGCCGTGGGTGAGCAAAGAGCAACGTGCCTGAAGCTGAGCAGGAGCTCAGATAAGCAGGACTGCTGAGCTGGCCTCCATCCAGCCATGGCTTTTAAGGCCCAGTTATCTCCACACCACGCTGCAGATGTGTCAGCCCCATGGTGTGACACGCTGCAGGTTATTGGTGCCCCCAGCCCAACTCACCACCTCTGCACGGTCACTAAACTCTGCATAGTCTGTGTCTGGCTCAAACGTTGCCTTGGATGTTGGGAATCCTGAATAAGGATTTCAGGGTTAGTACTTAGTAACTTCAGGGCAGAGAATGTGGCTAAAGCAGGCAAAACCCAGTGATTGCCTCCAGTTCAGACAGAAAGTAATGCAGTGGTACTACAGTGAGTATTTCATTCTGCTTAAACCACAGCGAGGCTGGACACAGGAGCACCTCACTTTCCTGTGGGGCCTCATCAGAACAGAATGAGGCTTAATGACAATGGCTAAAGAAACAGGAAGACACCACGGATATCACTGAGCCACTGAGGACATTTACCTTCAAAGTCTGGCTTACTTAATTCAGCTCATACAAAAATTCCAGTAGTGAAGGGTGGAGAAAATTGAATGCTGAATGAAGACTTTTGTTTTCCTGAACAGAGCTGAAATTAAGAAGAAGGTGGGTGGTGACGATCAGATTTCTCCTATAGGTCAGAAGTTCAATGTATCATCAGATTTCATGTCATGGGGCTGCTCTCTTCCTAATTGCATCCAGCCAGGACTCTGCACATCACTGAGCTTTTACTCTGGGCTCCCTCCCTAAGATATATACTGTAGTCAGAGTAGTTACTAAATAATTCTAAATGTATTTTTAAGGGTGAATCATTACCTTTCTATGCTACAACACAGCAGAAAATGAAATTAATTGCTGGCTTGTGTTCATGTAAAATATAAAAACAAGTATTTAATTGGATTGTTGCTACAGCAAGGTTATTTTGTACAAATGTACTACAAATATTAAGCTACAAGCCTCTGGTAGCTGTGATCTTGGTTTCAAAGGTATCTGGGACCTTGCAGGGATAGAGGAACCCAAACTCTGTGAAATGTGGCCTGAGGGCTCATGGCCCGACCCCAGGTGGAGGGTGGATGGAGGAAGGGAGCTGAGCTGGCTTTGTTCTGTAGGTGATAGGGGAATCTGAGCCAGCAGCACTCTTCACACAGGTCCTGAGTGATCCCACTTCATAACTGCATGAATTATTCATGCATCTTGGGGAGAGAAGCTATAGCCACATCTCAAGCTGAAAAAAAATCCAAAAAACCCACCCCAAAAAGCCACAACAACCTAGCAGTTAGCTGATGACTAACTTTTTGAATAATTTAAGTTCAACAGGGACATCCATGGTAGACTGGCATCAGCTCCTATGGACATCTGTTCATCTGCAGAATAAAATGAGGCTGAGGGATTGTGTGAGCTCTCTGTTTAGCCAAATCACAATATTCAATTATGACAGAGGAACTCAAGCTCTTAGGCAATGATATTGTGGGGCAGTGTCTGAGAATCAAGATGGGGATCCCACCATCATCCAGCAGCTAATGAAGGTTAAACTGCCAGTCCTGACCTGACTTTACATTGTGGATGTCTCCTGCAGAGCACCTTCCAGCACACCTCTGCTTTGAGAAGCCTCTGTCTCGTGTGGGAATTAACTCTCAAGGAAGTCTCACACTTCCTGCACCCAGGACAGACCATTTGTGGCCTGCAGTGCATTCTCTCCTTACTAATTCATCTCCCAAACATTTTCATACTCAAAAAAAGGCTTTCATCGGTTTCAGCGCGTTCTGGTGTCCCATGTGAGGAAAGATGAGGCTTTTGCTGGTGCTGTAGGACAGCTTTGAGATGCAGCTTGGGAAGGCAGTGCCAGCCAAGAGGAGCAGGGCTGCACAGAAGACACGTCTGTGCTCCTCAGATGATACAAATTTCTCTGAAAGCCAAGAAACCTGAAACTGCAGTGGCAACTCAGACTTCCTCCTGCGATGGAGTTGAGGCGGGCTAATTTTAGTCACCATGCACTATGCAAATCATCATTCTGGAGCTGAGTTTATTTTTTAAAGTGCTGACTGCCAAACTTGCTGCAGGGCAAAGACTCTTCACATGGGTCTTAAAGAGGTTTGAAATCTCTTCAGTCGGTGGTGCTACATCTCAGATGGAGGGGGTGGCTCAAAGGGGCCTTGTGAGGAAAGCAAACTTGCAATAGAAAGGTCTAGGTGACTAGTTTAGATAATATGCTGATTTTTTAGCTGGTCAGAATTAGCTGTTGGTGAGGTTTTCTGAATCTATTTTTGATTCTATATATAATTTTTCTAATTTTCCCTCATGAGCTACCATGGGTCTGCAAGAGATGCTGGGAGTGCTGGCATCAGCATCACACCCAGAGTCTGCAGATAAAGGAAACAGATCATTCCCAGGTTTCATATTTGCTCTAAATAATTGGCACATTCACAGAGTTCACTTTTAAGTGGGATTGATCTGACTTCCTAAGAAAGAAGTTATTTAAAACATTATTAGACTGTGATTCATGGCACTCATTTCAAAGGCAGAGGCAGACATGGGGAACACGAAGAAGCAGCAAGGCAGGGTACCCTTCCAGGAAGCCCAGGCTTCATCATGGACAGTAAATTGTTACATTTCTCTTTAATATTAAAAAATTTAGCATGCATGTAGGGATTCTGGGTTGCAGAAATGGCTCCTGAGATATTAAAAGTCTCTTTTCCCAGCCCCGAGACCAAAGAAGCAGTCGAGAGTCTTCGGCTCTGGTTTCAAGGTTGTTTATTTTTCCTTACCTCTTACATTCTTTCTCTGACCTGCTCAGGTCTGTCTGGCAGGTCAGTTTGCAGCACAGTCCCCGCCCTTGGGGCAGTGTTAGTTTTTCATACTAAAAACTACATGTACTTTATTTACAATTATTTTCCAATACCTATCACCTTTGTTAGACAGCCAGTCTCTACTCTAAACCAATTGACAGTGCCACCATCACAGCAGGGAAATGGAGTCAGGGAAGAAGAAGGAAGAAGCTCAAAAACCACAAGGATCGTCCATCTTATCTTCACTTACACACCATTCTAACAAACCCAAAACCTACTTTTTTTACCCTGTGACAAACTAACTATTATTCTATTCAAACCCTTGTGACTTGTAATTCTTCACATAAAGCTGGTAATTGTTTCCATGGACTAAACTCCAAGCCACAGGTGTCTTTGACTCTGTGCCAAGGTCTCTGAGCCTCCAGGGCATTCAGAGAAATGTCCTGGGTTCTGACACATGCATACTTTTATCTGATAACTTTCACAATGCCTCTATCACAAGTCATGCCGTGGCTGAATTGTTCTTTATGTTTAAATGAAACAATTCTCCATTATTTCGTATCATGAAGGTCACAGAGACCTTCAGGAATTTTCCTTTCTCAGCTTTGAGTATCACCACTTCCAGGTTTGAGGTCTTACCCATAACCTTCAAGACATTCATCCTTCCAGACGGGTCTGCTTGGACCTGAGTGCAGAAAGGCACTTGGAGTCCTCAACCCAAAATTACGTGGGAGAGTAAAAGCAGGAGCTTGTTTTCAACTGGGGAATTATGAAACTTGTGTTTTCTGCAGCTGATCTTCAGTCTAAGTGCTTTGGATGTGGGCCTCAAGCCCCAGTGAGTGGTCCAAGGAGAATTTCTCCTTGGACTTTGCTCTGGGTTTTAGGCAGGACTAAGAGGAAAAAAATGTGCATGGAAAAAGTTAATCTAGATACAGAAGTTGTGAAACATCCAGTTGCATTTAGGACATGGAAAGGGGCTACACTGAATTCTTCTGAATGCAGCATTGTGCATTTATTTCCATTTAGGTACTGATTTTGTAGGAGTCCAGCAATGCTCAAAGACACTCCCAAGATTAAAATAAGTAACTGCAGGACTGTGTGTACAACACGTAGCAGTTCCACAGCCATTGGAAGGGTGGGATTGAGGAAAAATATATTTTCTATCATAAAAGCCTGGAACAATCCAATTCCTTTGGGGAGACCCAAGGAGCTGGTGGGTGCTGAGTGTTAGTGGTTCTGTGCAGAGCCTGGGCAGCCACCAAAGGGGGCTGAAGGCCATGCAGGAGGAAATGATCCAGCTGCCTAATTCACATCTTCCCGAAAATCCATCTTCCATGAGAGTGGAGCCAAGTCCCAGTAAAGAGCCTGTGTGGACATGAATGGTGTGTCTCTATTTTTGTACATTTTCTGTCTCATTTCATCGTCCCTCAGCTTCATATTAAATCTGACCTTTCCACTGCACTTGACTGGGGAGAGGTAATCACCTGCTTTGCTTTCTTCAGGGTTATACATCATTGTGTGTGACAGGTAGATAAGTGTACCTGGAAAATATGGCTGCATGTGAGACTAGGCAGGAGAAAATATCTGTGAGGAGGTCAGGATCCACTTGAAGAACTGCCAGACCTGCCTGAGTGCAAATACGTTTTTCAGGCTGGATGTTTAACTCCCTCTGGCTCCTGTGGAAACTCAACAGTTGCAGAAAATCTTCTTTTGCTTTAAACAGTGGAGAGAGACTCCAGTCCCCACTTGCATAGCCCTGAGCAAGCATGGGGAAAGAGAGTTCTGTGATTGATGATGTTGCAAAGAGTTGGGAAGTTAGGAAGGAATAAAAGAAATATTTTAGGTCTCATGCAGTGGGTAGAGATGGATCTAAATACACCACTGTGCAGCTCATGGTCTGGAACTGAGGCTGTGACTTGCACTAAACAAACATCACCCAAAAGTAGCTAAATACCTGAGTGCATCCTCAAGCATCAGGGGAATATTCTCTGGGGATAACAAGAACCTCACAAAAACAGCTCTGTTAGAGCATTCTTAAAGAAATTCAGAGATCTCTTCCAATTAATGCAACTATAAAATACATTAATCTAGTGTAGATTTGATTTGTTTTGTACTGAAGATGTTAATTGCTGGAACATGGTGACAAATCTGAAACGATGGCAAAGCTAATCCAGCAGGAAAGGTGCAGGGACACGATGTGGCTGCTGTTTGTGTCAAGCAATGCACACCTTTCTAAAGCAGAGTCTGTTATACACATCTAGGAGCTGATCTGAAACAGGATCAGAGCTGCTACATCTGCTTATTATTGATCTTTATAGTATCTTGATCTAGGGCTATCAGAGTGCCTGGATATTCAGGCTATCACTTCTAACAAGCTGCAGATGGGACAGGGTCAACTGCAGCAAATGCTGGAGCAGGGCTTGCACAAGGGGAGGTTGGAAAGCCCTTAATTAAGGGGAAGAAAATACCTTGGTGTCACAGCTTGTTCTGCTGGCTTTTCTCGTGTAGAAGCTCTACTTAATGCAGAAATGATCAAAGATAAAGCCAAGTTCATACAGAAGCATCATCCAACAGAAACAAAGGCAGTTTAGCTAATATTGGTTTGAAAATACTCATTAATTAGGCTAAGGTAAATTTGCGTATATGTGGGCTTGCTGACACTCTTTCCCCCCTCTTCCTACCCAAATGGGACTAATTATTTCTCTAATTATGCTGTAATTGTGTAGCCTTGGGATCATTGATTACAGATGCACTCCTTGTCTCACTGTTTTGCCTGAATCCAAGCAGAAGAGAGGGATGCTCCTCTGGGATGTGCTGCTGTTCCTTTTGGCTGCAGCCCTGACCTCAGAAATGAGGAACAGAAAGAGGTGAGTAAGCTGAGCTATTTATAGCTGAACTAATTATTTTGATGTGCCATGACAGCAGCAGAATCTGTTTTCTCTTCACTCAATTAATGGCAGTGGAAGAAGCTTTCAGTACCCTTTAACAGTGTTTGTTGGCTGCAATACAAACCTTTCCTAAATGTCTCAAGGTACAGGATTTTGAAACACAGGAACAGGGAGCATGAGGTGTGTTGTGTTTTTGGCTGACATGAGGAGCTGAAAGGGGGGTGCTACTGCAAAAGGAAAAATGCACAGTTTGGAGGGAAGGTGGCAGACAGCAAATCTGTGCAAACCCCTGTGTAAAATTCTACAGGACAAAGCTCAGGTGGCTTCTCAGAAGGTGCTTGGTGGACACCATGGAGTTTGAAATGCAAAACTTTACTATTCCCAAGGGGAAACTGAGGCAGAGTGCTTAACTTGGCAAAGGTTGCAAAGCAAGTTAAGGGCCAGGGAGTGACAGTCTGGGCCCATGGTCTCAGAATCCATTCAGAAAAGGTGCAATCACTGTTTTTGCCTGTCTCTTTCCTGCCACTGTGCTGTTCCCATGCACAAATCCTGTGAGGGCTGGGCTGCAAATAAACTGGGAAAGGTGGAGGGGACAGAGGAGGATGTCTTGGCTGAAACTTTTCTTGCCTATTACTTAAAGATTTCAGCAATGAAAACCTCTCCCTGAGCGCTCTGATGTGTTTTCTGATCTGTTTTTTTTGAGCTGGACAAGATAGACTTTTGCTTATTTTAAGTTTTTGAGTTAAAAAAAAAAATATGCATGGAGTGATTAATTATATTTAACCAAGACAGAATTTAAAATCTTTAGCTTTTGTGAGTTATTTGTGGTAGGAAAGCACTGTTAAAGCTCCAAGCCTGCCTCTCCAAGGTTTATAAAACAGCTTTCTTCCTTGTGCCTCTCCATACTCTGGATGTTCCACAGCTTGTCCCTCTCCATGACCACAAAACTCCTGCCAGAGGATTTGCTGTGTATTCCAAGGCTTGCTTCACTGTGGCAGGAGAGGAGGAAAAATATCCACTGTCTCCTCCTTTTACAGCTTTGATTGGGTCCCTGAAACCTGTGCACTTCTCAGATTGCTTTTGGTGACCTTTAAGGCTCTCAGAAAGGAGGTGCTGTTTGTGAAGCCTTTCTGTGGCTGTGGCTTTGTTTCCCTTGATTTATCCTTTCTAAACTCCCGGGTCAGGCATTTGCAGGTACAGTGCAATATTCATGAAAGGCTGATTTATGCAGGCACAAGGCTGTGCAGCAGGATTACAGGGTACTGGATCTGTTCTATGTAGCTTTAATTTCTTTTTATGACCAAAAGATACAGCCAGAGTTTCTGAAATGTGGAATTTAGGAGAGCCTCATTCAAGCAGGGTTTAAAGGGCCCCAGTCTCAGTGCCCTGCTCAGATGGGGAGATGTGGGAAGATGGGGTAAGCACTGTGCAGCCTCTGCCAGTGAACAAAACTACATAAAAACACCCCCAGAGCAGTCAGCTGGACACTGAAATGGCCTCTGCCCGCAGAGCCCAGGCACTTCTGAAGGGTCTATGCAATCCCAGCCTTTCTCTGAGTTACAGAAAAACAAATTCTGTGAAATATTTGAGTCAAAAATCTTCCAAGAAGGCCTCTTCTGTGCAATGCAGTGCCAGAGGTTAACTTCAGGGCTTCTAAAACCTGAGACAGGGCAAACCAAGTAAAAGAGGGTATTTGTGGTGAGTACAGACATTTGGTCCTCTCAGCCTCCTGTCCTGTGCACCCATAAACACCATTTGCTCCTCTTCTGGCTTAATTCTGCACTTTGTATCTCACCTGCAAGTCCTTTCTTCTGAGAAGCCTCTCTGCTCACATGAGGAGCAGGGTTTGTGTGTGTCCAGTAGCTCACTGGGCATTATTATTCACCTGGAATTTGCATTGGAGATTATCAAAGCATAAAAATTCAAGACATTAGATTCAATAACATGGCCCAGGAACAGAATAGGCATGTCTGATGTGGGGAATTACCCAGCCCTCCCTTTCTTGGAGTGTTACACATTACATTACATGTACTTGCATGCCACAGTGCTATTTTGGGGAGAGAGATGATTCTTTGGAAAGTCACTGAAGTTTCTGTAGTGGAACTGGAATCATTGGTGTATTCAAAAACCTGTCAGCAGGTTCCTGATGGGAGATGCCCCTGGTAGCCTGTGACTGTCTCCAGCTCCAGAGTCCCTGGGGAGGATGAAGGGGACCTGTCCCAGCCTCCATGAGCACAGTGGAGTCATTTGCAGGTCTGGTGTATCACAGCAAGGCTCTCTATCTCATGGTGCTCTGGGATGGTCAGTGCGTGGTGCTGGCAGCGAGCCCTGATCCTCCTCTCACGGGTGTTGCCACCTCTGAGCCCAGCCTGGACGAGTGGAAAAAGCCTTACCCATCTTCAGCTTCTATTTCTGCAGGAGGGGAGCTTTTCTTTCCATCTTCCCTGCCTGCCATGCCATCCAGGCAAACAAAAAGGCACTGCTAACATCTGCTCTTTTCTCCTCCTACACGCAGGCTCTTTCTCGGCTCCCTATTAAACCCCTTCCCACGCAGCGGCGTAGGCAGCTCCCTCATGTACATCTTGGAGTACAAGTTTTTTTTCCCCCCCATCCCTTGGGAGCAACATTTGCAAGAAGTAGTCACTTCTACTGGTGAGGGTTTATTTTTGTTCCTTGCTAAGACTTTTTGCTGAGGGAGCCCCTCGTTCTCCAAGTGCAGTCCCTCCATGCACATTGGGGCTGACCACAGATGCTCCTGGAGCCCTTGTGTGGGGGTGGGAAGAGAAGCAGCAAGGGATGGAGAGCGTTCCAATTGCTAAGCTATGCTCAGGTGCATTTACTTCTGCCAAGAGGGGTTACTAAGGAAACAAGGAGACAAATTTCTGGGAAAAACACAGACATTCCTGATGAGCAACAAGCGCTACACGTGTCCTGCAGCTTGGATGTTTGGGGTCTGTTCTTTGGTCCCCTGTAATTGCCAAGTGTCTGATTGTTGAAGCTGCCTTCACTGCCTTGTCCCTGGCTCGTTCCTGGGGCAGTTGCAGGGTGCTAAGCCTCCACCATGAAACATTTAAGCTCTGAGTCACTTCTGCTTCTGGCAAAGGGAACGGGAGAATCCATCTGGGCTCGTTCCATCCTGGAAAATTTGCCATGTTTTGCAATTTAATTTGCACTTGGGTTTGGTTTTTTTTTGTTTTGCTTTGTTTTGTGGTTTTTCTTTTTGTTTCTCCTCCAATTGGAGCGGGCTGGCTTCTCCTGAAGCTGGCATGGTTTATTGTTGCAACAGGAAAACGCCCCATCAAAATAAATTTTGCTGGAAAGTTTAATCCGAGTGATTCAAAGCTGAACAAAGATGCTGCTGTGCAGGGAGCTCTGCAGAAGATGCTCAGCTGTTTCCCACAGCCCCATTCAAGCCCCAGTTGTTGCCAATCATCAGGTTAAGTGTACCTTGCATTGTTCCTGAGGCTTTTATGGAGGAAAAAAGTTCTGCAGGGAATTGCCTGAAGGGTGCACACTAAAGGCAGAGGCACTGGAAGAGGTTGGACTCGCTGCTCTGGTCTCCTCCTGCACGGCTCAGGGGGTGAGAGGCTGGTTTTGTGGTGCTGGGCCTTGGACTGTGCAGGCAGGACTGGAAAGCAGAAACCTGCAACTCCTCCAGGACTTGCCAGTCAATGGAAATGAGTGATTTACTGTAGCAGAAATAGCAATTATCCTTGGAAATGAAACAAAATGATTAATTGCATCATAAGCTGCAATCTCAAGAGCACCTACTTCCTAACATCAGAACAGAAAGGGGTTTAGATTTAGTGTTACTCTAGAAGGGGGAAAATACATTTTTCAAGTAATCAGATCCAAATGCTGAGAACAATTCAGAAAATGCTGTAAATGGAACATGAGTAGGAGCAACATCATTAAAAAGGAACATTTCAAAAGGATTTATAATCACTAAATGAAGTTGTCCAGTACAGAAGCGAAGAAAAAAAATTATTTGTTTTTAAACTTTAATTGTGTTTCCTGAATAGTATGCTTAGTTTGGGGGGATGTGACACAATTGTGTATTTTCCCACCATTCAGAAAATATAATCCAAGTTATCACAAGGAGCACTTGCTCATTAAAAAAAAAATCTAAGCTTGCAAACCTGATGGGTTTTGCAATGTCATTAACTTGGTGGCTTCCAGAGTGTTTAACTCAAACAAAGGGAAGTTGAAAGAGAATGGTTCCATTTATCTTACAATATAATTTTTTTTTTTCCTGTGAACACAGAAAATTACAAGTGACAGTTTATGTGGTTTTTGATAGATTTACAGTGCTATTAGATTGCACCAAGGTCGTACTGAAGACATACTTCTTTTAGGCTTTGCTATCAAGAAATTTTAAATGCCAGTTCATTAGAAATTAATTCCAGAAGCAGGGAAGGGAAAAGTTTGTTGTTCTTCCATATCAGCTATTCTTGCCAACCCTTGTGTGCAAATGGCAGTGGGCATGGGGAGAAAGTGGAGAGACCTGTAGCAACATATTTATTTTGCAGCAGGGAAAGGCAGTGTGGAATTTGTTTTATCTGCATGGGAAGGTCTCTGGTGTAACCAGTGACAAGTATCTCTTGTCCAGCTCTGATGGTTTCTAGTGATAGAAAAGGTGTGTGTGAAGCAGATCAGCTTCTTCTGGAGGCACCAGTGCTTTTCCTATGGGCAATAACAGATTTTCCCCAGGCACTGAAGTGCTGCTCCATCCAACCAGATCCACAGGACTGATCCAGAGTGGAAATCCATGAAAAGTCCCCAGAGCAGCTGCAGCTTTGCTTACTCTTGAGAGGAATAAACTGCTTTACACAACTGCATTTACCCAAGGGCTTGCACTACCTCAGGCTCCGTTTCAAACAGAGAATTCCCAAGGCAGGTCCCTGGGGGATGTGATGAGGTTACCCCTCCTGGGAAATGCAGAGGTGCCCAAGGCACATGGACAGCTGAGTTTGTCCTCACTGTGGTTTTGGGACAGTGCTGGTACCAAGGACAAAAGGGAAAACAAAGGAATTTTTGTGATTGGAAGTTTCATGGCTTGTTTCTGTATCCTTTGTATTGACACTTGGAAGCAGTTTAAAATTACCTGAAATGCAGTTGCACACTATTTCCAGCAGTCACAGTCTGATATCACTATTTTGCACTTTTTAATAATGATGGAAAATCCCTCAAGTGAGGGTTACACTGAATAGTGTTTTGGATTCAATGATTTTGTTTGTCTGGTTTTTGTAATATTATTAATATTATGGTGCTGTTTTAAAACCAGAAGAGTTGAGCCAGCAAGCATGGCCACAGCTTCCAATTTAATAGATCTTTAATTATCTTCCTGGGAAGGGGCAAAAAAGGGTCAATATTTTCCTAAATATTGCTGCCTGGTACTCAATCTCTGGGCAAGTATGGCTGAGCTGGGCTTGCTCTGCTTTGGCACCAGCACAAACCCCTCTGAACCACCAGATCTCATGGGTTCACAGGGTGGTCAGAAAGAGCCAATGATGGAAATATTTTTAGGATGAGCTGGGATTCCCTCTGAGATCCCAAATAGCACAGGCAGTGTCGCTATTTAAAATGAATTTGACATTGCAGAGGACAAACCCACTCAGCCCCCTGATTGTTCCTTATCCAGCTGCAGCTCAGCACTATCAGGATCAAAGGTTTTGTCAATTATAAAGAAGTTCAGAGCCCCACAGAGACGAATTTGAGTTCAAAATCCCACTGGAGTTTGGCCAGACCCATTTTGGTTTTTCTTGTACAGCAAAACCACAGCACAGCTTCAGCCCTATACTGATGGTGACAAAGAATTGCAAAATTCCTGTTTTTGAAACCTACTTCTCCAAATAAATAGTGAGTCACCCAGGCTTCATCCAAATGCTCTGGTTTCCTAAACAGGCCCAGCCCTAAAGCTCTGGCTGTGAGCAAACAGCCTCTGTAAAGTTTGCTGTGCTTAAAGCATTCCATTGAAAAAAGAAATAAATACATAAATAACTGGTATAAAATTAAAAAAAAAAAGAAAACCGTGCATGAAGGAGGGGAATTTCTGCCCTAATTTTCAAAATTGTTTGTTTGTTTGTTTGCTTGTTTAAATTTAAAACCATCCCCAGGCATTGTCAGTGCTGAAAGAAGCGTTTCAAAACCAAAGCAAAGCTGTTAAGCCTTCAGAACTGCTGAGGGGGAAAAGACACTGGCATCTGCTCTTCCTCCAGTCTTTAGTGTGAGGGTTTAACTTCAGTCCCCCTTGCAGGATGTGCAGATACCCCCCTTGCCTCGCTGGCTTCATCCCTGCCCCTGGATCAGCCCCATGCACAAACCCGTGTGCTGTGCGTGGCACTCGGGGTCTGGAGGGACAAACCCAAAGCTCCATCAACTTCTCCAGGCCATTTTTTGCTATTTCATTTCTCCATGTACTCAGAAGGCTGTTACTCAGCACATTTTTATTTATTTGGATGCTGAAGGGCTGATGGCCTGTGGGTTTGCCAGAGACTTGATGTTTAAGTCTTGGTCCTGTAGGGAAAGAGCCACTGGAGCGTGGGTCTGTTATCCCAAACTGAGCAGGGTTTTCTTCATCCAGCACATATCACAAAAGGTTTTCCATGAGACACCACTGAGACTTCAAAACAGGGTTTTCATGCAGTGGGAAATGTGAAAATGCACTCGAGCATTTGCTCTGGTGCTCACAGGGACAACCAGTCCCAGCAGGAAGGGCTCACCATCCCAGAGAGTGTTTGCAAGTGGCAGCACAGGGCTCCCTCTCACTTGCCTCCTGCAAACCCTCAAGCTGCTGGCAATTTTAAGACCGATGCTGGCATCAGGCAGATCCTAAAAATTTGCTTTCCCCCAAAGCACCTGTGCAAAAAACCCCTACAGAAAACAGATTGTGCCACTCCAGCAGTGGGGAAGCAGGGCACTGTGAGCTTCAGCAATATCAGTGGTGACTCTGATTTATTTTTTTTTTTTTTTAAATCCTTTAAATATTTATGCCAAATCACTCAGGAAGCAATTTTTTGTCATTCTTTTTCACTGCTGATAAAATTTCAAAATCAAACTTTGAGGAAAGCACCTGATTATAGACACTTTATGGCAAGAAAAAAATCCCAGATCAGATGTGCAAACACCTGAGGTTTATTTGGGCCACTAGGGTTAATAGGAAATACAGCTCTCCTAAAGAAATGACATTTTATTTTGAGCTGTTGAGGAATGCTGCATAAACCATACATGACAAGAAGGCTGTGTGTGTTCAGGAAGGTATTTGGCTGGAGAGGCTGATTTTTGGGATGTGCTGGGGGCACATTCAGGGTGAGCTTGGTCTGAAGCTCCATAGCCAGGTCAGTAGCTTTAGATTGGGACCAAGGCAGGAACAGCCACGTTTCCTCCTGTTTCAGGTCACTGAGTTTATGTACCCAAGCTCCAAATCAGCCCAAGTTGACTTGAAATGCTGCCAATCCAGCCTAAGATTTGCAAGTCTAAGTCTAACCAGGAAATCTCCTCTTGATGAAAGTCTGGGGAGGGGGGGAGGACAGGATCTCTGTATTATATGACCTTCAACAATTCTACCTGCAGTGAGTTTTGCATTCAAAAGGCACACACAAAAAAAGCAAAGGTTTGCAAAGCACAGCTGCATTTANTACCTGCAGTGAGTTTTGCATTCAAAAGGCACACACAAAAAAAG
Source organism: Polioptila caerulea (assembly GCA_013397295.1). Lineage (NCBI taxonomy): Eukaryota > Metazoa > Chordata > Aves > Passeriformes > Certhiidae > Polioptila > Polioptila caerulea. The sequence continues at coordinate 660,140 of VYXF01004960.1, read as the reverse complement.
CAAAGGTTTGCAAAGCACAGCTGCATTTAATTTCTACCTAAATTTCTACCTACCTTTCCATTTCTACCCAAACTTTGCTGGTTTGCATTAAGATATCTGAGAATGTGCAAACCCCTTTATCAAACCTTTCCCATGAAACCCCTCTTTTTTTCCATGAAAAATCTCCCAGCAAGCCACCCCAAAGGCACTGACACCCAATCCAGCTGAGATGTGGTCATCTGGGGATGACTCTGCCACGTTGTCATTGGGGGTGGGGGCTGGTTCCCCTTGTAGGGGACATCATCATCCCCTGAGCTGGGATGGGAGCCCTAAACCCCCAGGGATGCCTGTGTGGGACAGAGGTGTGACTGTGATAAGTTTGGATTTGCACAGAACTGGTTTGGCAGGTCTGAGGCATGAAGGTCAGGGAGAAAGGGAACGTGGGGCTATTTATACATGGGGTGCTCATGGCTGAGAGCAGCAATGTTTGATCGAGGACCTCTCCTGGCTGGAACCCTCAGCACCCAGGGACACACAGAGCCTGGCCCACTCTGTGTCTGTTGCCAGCAGGTTTTCTGCCACCCTCTCCAAAATAACCCCCTTGGGGCTGGGCTGAAGGGCAAATGTGTGAGGCTGGATCTGCCTGGCTTGGTAGTAGCATTGTTGGCATGAGCTGGGGGGAAAATCCAACACAATTCGTGTCCCTGCAGCTGAAGCATCTCTCATCTATGTGCAAATGCTGAACTGGCACAAGGCAAAGTTTCTTTTTATAAAGCCCAGTCCTGGTTTGTGCAGTTTAATGATTTCCTCAGATATCTTTTTAGTTATTTATTTCCACTCTCTAAAGGCTCTTGGCTCTTTAATATTTTTAATGGTATTTTCTGAGCGTGTTCTCAAATTAAATGTTGCTGAAAGCTGCCTTGCTTAAGAGGATGGGGGTTTGCAGAGCACTTGGGCCTGATTCAGCAAAAGCACTTGATTATCTTCAGTTTAATTTTACAAAGTAGTTAAGCACATGCCTACAGCAAGGTATGTCCTTAAGTCCACCTCTGCTCAGCAAAGCATTTAAACACGTGCTTTGCTTTAACCAGAGTCAAGGGAGTTTGGGCATTTGCTCAAATATTCCTCAAACCCAGAACCTGAGCAGCTCTGGCAGATGATTACCCTCCTGCCTTTCTAGAGCTGGTGGATCTGTCACACTGCTAAAAACGTTGAAAAAATCCAAACACCTCATAGTAAGGTATTTCTGGTAAAAGCAAGAGCAGCTCCTCCCCAGTTTGGGGCTGGAGGGACCCTGGACAGGGCAGGGCAGGGGTGATGCTGTGGAGTGAGGGAAGCTTTGTGGCTGTGCTGTCATCCTGCTCTATATTTGGGTGTTGTACAGGCACAGTGCAGGTCCCTGTGTGAAGCCTGTGGGTGTTGCTGAAATACAGATAATAAATGGCTCGTGTGATTTGACAGAAGCCACTTTGCTGAGTACATCCAAGGCCTGCTGCCTTTCCTGGGTGTGCTGGCTGTGATAGGGATTCTCCAAGGCTTCAAGTGTGTTGGTGTGTTTAAGACTGGACCTCACTGAAGGGAAAGCTCAGCCTGGAGATGTTCAAGGTAGGTTTTGGCACTTTGTCAGAATGGTCAGCAGAGATGGTCTGATGCTGAGTTTAACAAAACCAGGCAGGTTGGGAGCAGCAGGGCTTCTCCCAGGATCACCTGTTTGGTTCATGTGCTGAGTTCCTCTGTAAACTGGGAGACTGACAGCCCTTGGACTCTCAAATCAAATTATCCTGGAAAGCAGAAAGGCTCCTAACCTTGGCTGAGCCAGAACAAAGTATTTTCTGTGACTCAGCAACTGGCTTAAAGCACAGCTTCCCTAATCCAAATTTGGAAAAAGTGCCATTCAGATTTTTGACCCAGAGCTGCTGTTGTCCCATAGCTGCCACAAGCACAGGACCAGTGGCCAGAGGGAATGGCCCCATCCTGTCTTGCTGCCTGCTCCACGTGAGCAGGCACACGTCAGCTGTGGGTAAATAAAGACTTTACTTCCGTATTCAAAATAAAAAAATCTCCTTAAGAACAGTGAGCCCAACACCAAAGGTCCCAAGTGCTCTCCCCACTGCTCTCTCTGGTGTGACAGCACCACAGTGACCCGGATCCAGGTGAGCATTGGGATGCTGCCTCCCATCCTCCACTCAGAAACCAAAGGAGCAGCGAAACACAATTGTTACAGCAGCACTTTGGGCTCATTTGCTGGTGATTTGGGTAAAAGTTTCATTTTCCAGCATAAGGAGCCTCCTTGTTCCCACTAATGAAACCAGCTGCTGATCACATAGTTCCAGCACCAGGGGAAGGACTGGGAAGGAAGTGCAAATGGATAAAAAAAATTGGTGTCAGTTTTCAGATGGGGATGATCCAACTACCATAGGAAAGATCAGATCTATTTCAGCTGTCCAGCTGAAGCTCATCCTTTGGATGGGACAAAGCAAAATTCTGGATCCAGAGGGCTCTTGAGGTTTTTTGGATTCAGGAATCCACCCTGGTTGAAGATGCAGCTCCCTCCTTGCCTGTCTGCTTCCCCTCTATGTGCCTTGCAAAGCTCTATCAGTACAGACTCTGCTTGCTTTCACCAAGGCATAGGGGACATTTAACAAGTCCCCCCATTTTTGGGTTTTTTTTCTGAATATATTCCTTCCCTGCCAAGCTCTTGGCTATTCCTATCTTCTTAAAAAGTCTTAAAAAAAAAAAAAAAAAAAGTTGTTTGTGGGGCTAATGGTATGGAATGAGCAAAAGCTTTATGCCATTTTTAGCACTTTTGGAACAGAGAGAATTGGAGGATCTGANCAATTTAACAAGCCCCCCCATTTTTGTTTTTTTTTTCTGAATATATTCCTTCCCTGCCAAGCTCTTGGCTATTCCTATCTTCTTAAAAAGTCTTAAAAAAAAAAAAAAAAGTTGTTTGTGGGGCTAATGGTATGGAATGAGCTAAAGCTTTATGCCATTTTTAGCACTTTTGGAACAGAGAGAATTGGAGGATCTGAAAATATATGCTTAATCGCCCCCAGGAAAGACTGCCATAATATTTTGGGTTGCATAAGCAAACTAAATTGGAAATCTGGAATCTATTCAAGACCTTTTGATCAGGGAGCTTTGCAAGTGCAGAAAAGTAAAAACACAGACAGATGGGGATTAGAGTTGAGCATCAGGAGAATAATTTCCTCTTTTAATTTCAGTTCCGCCAACATATAAAAAGCATTAACAATCCAGTTACGTAATGTGCATCAGAGCCTGGCTGGACAGGGCAGGAATTCTTGCTGTAATTAAATCATTACCCAGCCCACGTTTGGTGCATGGAGGTGGGAGTCTCCCTGCACCAGGGAAAGACACCCCCTTGCCCCTCTTCCTTCAAAAATCTGGGCAAATGTCCTGGCCAAAATTAGAAGCAGTTATTGAAGCTAATAGGTGCTGCAGGGGGTTCAGGGAAAATGGAAGCCTGCTCTGAGATACTGCTGGGTTCACAAAATCCAATTGACAATCACTTGCAAACCCCAATCCACTCTATTTCTCTCTATCTGGGTTCACAAAATCCAATTGACAATCACTTGCAAACCCCAATCCACTCTATTTCTCTCTATCTTTTTGTCACTAAATCAGATTCACTGGGAGAAGAGAGATCAGGCTGAAGAGCAAGAGGAGATATTTTTGCTGATTGTTTGATGTCGGGAACAATAGTGCATAATATACTTGTTTTTCTAATAGGGGGATATTTGAGAGAAGGTGCTACAGCATCCAAAGGCTGGCAAGAGTCCTGCAAATTTGAGGCTGCAAAGGCTGGCAGATTGGATTAGGTTCCTGTTCTTGCCTGTTTTCCTCTGCTTGGGGCATATTTTTGTGCACAGTGGTTGATGCAGAGTGATGCAAAAAAGCACTAAGAGGATGGTCTAAATAGAACCACTTACATTTCAGGATCAACTCACTGGACACGGCTTCTGGACAGATTTTGAAGAGTGTCTGATATCCCTGAACATCCATATTAAGAACTGTTTCCCTACTGGGATCAGCTCCCTAGACTGCTGATGTCTGCAGCCTTTAGGTAAAAGTCACTCCTTCCAGGTAGTTGATTTTTTTTTTTTTTTAGATATTTTTGAGGATTTCTGCGTGCAGATTTAACTGTGTTTACTTTTGCTTGCCTTCATTCCTCTTACATGAACCTAGATGGGAGTAAGAGTGAGATTTCATGGACTGGGTCTGCTTTTCCTAATTTCAATTAATGTGGCATACAGGAAGAGATCTGTGTTTTTGGCATTGCCCTATGATCTTCTGCATGAGTTCAGAGGAGTCTCCAGGCAGTCCCTGCAGCAGGAGTAGAGCTGTCCTGGGAGCTTTCCTCCGACCCTGGGAAATCCCAAAGTGGCCAAGACAAATCCCTGGAGCTCTCCTTCCATGGTCCTCACCCCAGCCCCTTGGGGAAAGGTACAGCACAGAAATCCTGACCTCCTGGAAAATCTGCAACAGGATCTGAGGGCAGCCCACAACCTCAGGGTTAGAGCAGCTTGAAGAGGGCAGCTGTGAGGGAGACTTGGGCTGCTGGCAGATGAGAGGCTGGACATGACCCTAAATGTGCTCTGGCAGCCCCAAAAGCCAACCATGTCTTGGGTGCATCATAAGCAGCTTCTCCAGGGTCGAGGAAGGTGACTCTGTTGAATCACCCAAAATACTTTTTCCCTGGGGTCCTCACCATAAGGAGGATGTGGACCTGCTGGAGCAGATGCAGAGGATCCAGAGATGATCAGGGCTGGAGCCCCTCTGCTCTGGAGCCAGGCTGGGAGAGCTGGGGGTGCTCAGAGGGGAAAAGAGGAGGCTTTGGGGGGACCTTAGAGCCCCTTCCAGTGCCAGAGACCTGGAGAGGGACTATGGACAAGGGTCTGGAGTGGCAGGACAAGGGAGAATGACTTCATATTGACACAGGGAAGGTTTGGTTTAGATATCAGAAAGAAATTTGCCCCTGTGAGGGTGAGGAGACCCTGGCACAGGTTCCCCAGAGAAGCTGTGGCTGCCTCATCCCTGGAAATGTTCCAAGGTTGGATGTGGCTCTGAGCAACCTGGTCTGGTGGAAGGTGCCCCTACCCATGGCAGGGGTTTGGAACTAGATGGTCTTCAGGGTCCCTTCCAGTCTGTGTTTCTGGGAGGCTGCCCTGGGGTTTGTGGATACACCAGCACCTTTCACACTGAATTGCTGAGCAAGCGTGAGCCCAGCCATTAATCAGACCTGGGGCCTGTGGTTACTTCTGGACCACAAGAAGACCACAACAAGATGAGTTAGTCATGTGTGAGCAGTACTCTGCGGGCTGATGTTCCACAATAAATAAATAAAAATGAGAGAGAAGCATTAAAAATGAGTTGTACACATGACTGGCACATCATTTCCATTCAAATGGGTTATACCGTAGGTGCAGATGAGATCATAGGCTGCTATTTAAGGAGGAAACCTCTACTTACATAAATGTCTGATTATGCAACTGTCATGGAAACCAGAGATGACAAAGATGTATTAGATTAGCTTGTCCATTCCCTTGGAGCACAGGATTGTTCCTTGTGGTTTATTTTTCACTCAAGATTTTAAGAACTGGTTGGCGGCTGCTGGGTGCTGAGCTTGAGAAGAAATGATTGATAGCATGAACTGAGCTGTCCCTTTTCTAAAGGTGATTTCCTTTGGAAACTCAGGAATAGAAGTGCTTAAAGTCACTGGTCATATCCAACAATCCTCACGCCAGTGTGCAGTTCATCCTTGTACTTGTATGCTTGGAGTATTCTGGCTTTCATTCCTTAAAATACAGGCCAGAATCTTACAGACTTTACTATTCTGCCTGATCTTTCTCTAGTTTTCATCCCCTGACTCTGTTGTCTTTCCAAATAATACTCTATTTTCTCAGGTTTTGCACTCTGCCAGTGTGTCCCTCATGGTTGCTGCTCAGCCAAGCTATACAAATTTAGCTGCTCTTAATCTTTGCTCATAGGTCAATCTTTTGAGCCACGCTCATTTTTGCTGCTACACAGGGAAATCAGCAGAGATTAGTATTTTAATCTTCTTTCCCTGTTTAAAGAAACCCCAGGACGTACACTGAATTGTTTTCCTGTAACTTGAAATTAAAATGTTTAAAAGTAACTGTATTTACATCTCTTTTTCTCAACTTCCACCTCTAGTTCCTCTCAGTTATTGATTTTGCTGCTCTTCTGCCTTAGAAATGGTGCTTTTTTGAGCCAATTGAACTTCAGTTTGGTTTCTTATCATGAATAGAGTGACATTGTTATGTCATGAGCTATATGGTTTGGTCTCACCCATGTTCATTCTGCAGAATTAACCTGAACTGGCTTTAAACCAAACCCTCTGGGTTGTCCAGTCCCACCAGACATGAGATTTGGGAGGATGCATTGCAAGACAAAGACAAAAAGATTAGTGCTAAATACCAGTGATATTTAGCTTAATTTTTGTCAGCTGGCCCCTCTCTGACTGTATTTTCTGCTCACTCACCACGTGTTTGGTCGCTGTTATTTTCCTTAAAGGTGCTCTCCTTGTTCTCTCTCAATCCCAGTGGTCGCTGAACTCAGCTCCTGCTCCCCTCATGTTCAATTCAGATCATGATAAACAATTATAATGGGTATTTCCTGTTCTTAAGACCTATTGAGGGCCATGCTTAAAGAGTTTAAAGCAGTAAATTATTTTTATTTGTAGCGGGACTTTAGCCAGGATCACAGGGCAAATTAAATTCAGGCTCCATCAGATCCCAGGAAAGAAACAGGCTGGAGAGTTCAGCCCTCTCCTCTGAGAAGGGGGCTGAGAGCCAGCCTGTACCTGGCCACTGACCCTGGATGTCCACAGGGAAGCTGCTGCAGAGCACAGGGAGAAGCTGATACCCAATCAGCAAGAATCCAAAATACAAACCAGCTTCTCCCTGAACCATCACACCAGGCTTGCAAGCCAAGTCTGTTCTGGCTGAAGTGATTTGAAAAACTCTTGGTGTGGGCACAGTTCTCACTGCCAGCCCTGCCAAGCACCTCAGCAGTGCCCTCCAACACCTTCCCTATCTTGCTCCAGGGCTATTTTAGCCCGTGCTGTCAGTGGAACTGAATTGTTCCATTATGTAGTGGCTTTGCAATGTGGAAAACTGTTGAGGAGGGACCACTCTCTAAATCAGAGGAGAGTGACTCAGTCTCCAGGGCCAATTCAGTCATTGATTTTTATTTATTTTTTATTTTCTTTTATTTTTTCCTGAGGCAGTGCAATTACAGTGCTGATTTTCTGTGCTGTGGATCTCGATTGGTTGTCCCGTGGAGGGACCTGTGCTTCTCTCACATCAAACCCCACTGCATGGCAGTGCTTTCCAGGCATCACTGAACTGAGACAGATTTGACCCTAGAGATGAAAATTTGAATTGTAACGTCTCACCCTGGCTATCCTTCCATCAGAGAGAAGACAGTGAAGCACAGTGCTTGTGGGATGATTTAGAAGACAAAAGCACTCCAACTACTCATTTTAAATCACAGCAATTGGACTATGCATGGCCAAGCCAACTGGTTTTGGAGCAGGTCAGATGAGTTCCAACCTCCTCTTCAAGTATTTAAGGGAAGTCCTGAACAACAAGAACCTGCTTTGTTGCACTACTTAAAAGAACACGTAACCAGAGGGAGAATTTGCTGGGTCCCCTCCCCATTTTTCTGCAGCAGATGCCCAAGTTGCTGCTGTCCCATGCCCCACAGACAGACACATTTCCACAGGAATGATCCCTGAATTTCATCTAAGAGCCTCTGAGAGTCTTCTAAATAATTTCAACATGAGCTATCCTTAGGAAGTTAAAATCAAAGGCACAAGGACCAGCATATTTAATAAGATGGAAATGGCAAAATGAGAACCATATTGAAGGATTTGGGACTTTTCTCCCTGTATGGATTCCAAAAAGGGTCATGGCTTTGCAGTGCTCTGGCAAGCAGAGAGATGCTGTGCATTCAGCACAGGCAGTAATTGCATCTGCTCTTTCTAAATTATGTTATCAGGAAACATCTATATTGTTCGTATGGGTCTAGATTATGCTCTGAGAATAGAATGTTCCCTGCATAAAGAGCACAGCTGGAGTAAATCAATGAGGATGCACTCAGAAATATCAATTAAAGGTAATACAAATCTTTAGTGTGGTATCAGGGAGAGAGCAGAGTTTGAAATTCTGATCTTGCCAACCCTGCCTTCCTTTCTAGGAAAGCGACAAAGCAGAACTACTCAGAAATTCATATGGTTTAAAAATAAAATACTTGTCTCCTCTCATCCTCATCTTTACTCAGGTTTTAACTCAGTGCTGGTTCCCAGCATAGTAGATGAGTGTAATGTTTTTCTTCAGCTCTCAGAGTTCTGCTGGGTGAAGGAGTTGTCTTTCTGCAAGTGTCCCGAGTTGAGTACCTTGGTTTGAGGTGTGTGCTTTGGGATACCTGAAATCTGATTGCCAAGAGCCCATCAGTGATCCAGTGATCCATGCAGTGATCCAGTGCTCCTTCAGAGCAGCACCTAGAAATTCAGATTTTCAAAGTTAACAGTGATGTCTGAATACAAAATAACAGCAAATCTGTGATAGAGGTGGAAACAAAATCTATTCCATTTTATCTGTCGAGTATGCAATACCTGGAGCTCATCTGCAGAGGGGTGAGTAATCTGGCCACCTCTGGACATGATTAGTAAGGGACATGTATGTAAATGTTGTCACCACATTCTCTGCTGGTTCCAGATATTTCCTGCCATTGAGGCAAATGAGAAATTAATGTGAATTGTCCTTCCACCTATTAATTCTACATCCCCTTTGCATGTATTAATTTAAATGTAAAATCTGAGCCTGGGTTTGAGCCTCCCCTGTTCTCCACGCAGTTCATGCACAGTGTTCCTGCTCAGGCACGTTTGTCACCTACATAACGTTCATCCATTATCAGGATTGTAATTGCAAGGGGTGGAAAATTTTCTTCTTGCTACTCAGAAGGAAAAAAGTATCTTACGAAGAATTCATAAGCTTCTTCAGCTGAGTTAATTATTCAGGAAAGGGTATTTTTCACTGCAAGGAGCAGAGGCGAGAAGATTCCATTCATAGCTCAAATGCCAAACGACTTTAGCACCTTTGGTTTTAGTGCCTTATTTTAATAATATTAAAGTGCTGGAGCAGGGGGGGGTTAGTGTTTTGGGTCTTTTTTTTCCTTTAATGCTTTTTCCCGTTAGGCAGAAAGCTTCTCCCTTTTCGTCACAGCCTGGATAATGAATTGCAGTGTACAAAGCTGGTCATACAATACGCAGCAGCGGCAGCACGAAGCAAGAATCTTTGGGAAGAGTTTCCATAGCAACATTGACGTCCTCCTGGTGAACAGGACACTGAGTTCCTTCAATGGGAGGTATGGGGTTTTAAAGGAGCAGTGAGGTGGCAGGAAGCCAAGCCAGCAGAGCTATGACTCTGCATCTCCCAGCAGAATAGGGGGTTGGAGCTGGTGGGAGGGGAATTTTAAAAAAAAAAGAAAAAATTTACCCAATTACCCTCGCATTATCAAAACGTCAGATTTGATGGTTGCTGCTTGAATGGTGCTGTACAGAGCCTGGTAAATAATTAAACTGCTGACCGCAACGTGTTTGAGAGCTGGCAGCCAAAAATCATAAATACTCAAGGCTGTGAACTAGCAGCTTTAAAAAAATCTTGTTGGATTTTGCCAGACTTCATCCCCAGAAGCCTTAAATTCAGCACAAATCGGCATGACGCAGGCACAAACCTCCCGTGGAAGAGCAAGGTTGCACTCAGTGATGTGCACCCTCCCCTTCCCTGCTTGTCTTGGAATGAGACAAGTGTTTTGCTAATGTTCCAGCTCTGTGTTTTAAATAGCCCTGTGTCTACCCAGCTAAATAGTGGCAGAGTAGCCCTGTCTGGAAGAAGGCTGTTTCTAGAAGGAAAACAGTCAGAGGAAATGTTTTTGCCAGAAACGTTGGAAATCGTACAAAACAAAAAGGCAGCATGCAAAAGAATTCGCCGCCGAGCGCTCCCCAGTGTTTTTGTTCAGGCTCACAAAATGCTTTGTTTCAGAGCAATTCCCAGATAAGACTAATGAAGGTGACAGAGTCCCTTCTGGGAAAGCATGTGACCCACGCCAAGGCCATCTGGTGCCAGGTGTGCTGTCCAGAGCCTCCCCCTGGCCGGGGGGAGCCATGCAGTGATCCAGTAGCAGCCTGAGAAAGTGAGCAGCCACCCGACCCAACAGGGCTGCTCTCAGCCTTCGTGGCTTCCTCCAGCTCTGACTCTGAGCCGTACACCTCGAGCACAATTCAGATGGCTCTCTGCGGTACCTGAAGGTATTTCAGTGTCTTATGTGTGTCACTCTCCTAAACAGACTCATAAAATGGCTTGGGCTGGGAGGGACCTGAACACTCATCCAGTTCCAAGCCCCTGCCATGGGCAGGGACATCTTCCACCAGACCAGGCTGCTCCAAGCCCCATCCAAACTGGCCTGGGATACTTCCAGGGATGGACCAGCCACAGCTTCTCTGGGCAATCCATGCCAGGACATTCACCAGCCTCACTGTGAAGAATTTCTTCTTTGTACCTAATTTAACCTGTCCTCTGACAGCTTTAAAAATACCCAACACCCAAACATCTTCCTGGAGTGAGTCACATGAGGTGAGGAGCACCCATTGCACCTCTTCCTCTGTTCCTCTTCAGTGCTGTCTCAGGGGTCACTTATTGTTTCCCCTGTGGTGTGGAGTTTCCTTTGAGCAGGTGGGTTGGTGGGAAGCTGTGCTCCACCAGGACATCATGGAGCAAGGAGGGAACTTTGCTCCTTGCAGGAGTAGGTGCCACTGTCTCGAACCAGCCTTGTCCTCCACAAGAGAGCTTCTGTTATTGGAAAGTGTCTTGCAGGTTTCCACACATCTGTTTCTTGTTCAAATCCCTCCAGAGTGATTATCAAGGAATACAAGGCACCCACAACCCCATCACAGCTGAATGGGAGTCCCAGGTACCCTGCACCTCCTGTAGTCTGCTCCAGACAGTCTTCAAAGGCCAACCACTGCAGTGTGGCTGCTGACCTTAATCCCTGTCCTTTGCAATGCTCAGACACTGTGGCTATTTATACTACTCCTATTGCAGTGCTGAAAACTGTGCTGAAAGCTAAATTATTTCAAATCGATATGGGTATAATGCCACATGAAGTTCTGGTTTATAATTTCATAGCAAAGACATCCATTTATTCAGTGGGGTCCAGGTAGGGTGTTTGATACAGGATGTGGCATTGATCTATTTGCAGAATAGATCATTTTGCAAGAAGATCATTTTGGTTCAACCTGTTCAGCAAGATTCACTCTAGACACAGAAAGACAGAAAAGTCAGAGAGTCAGAGGATCTCAAAGAAATGTCTTGAGTTCCAGGGACATATTCAGATTGTTTCACAGGATTAATGGCATGAATTTTTTTGAAGGGAATAGGAAGACAGGGTAAAACAGATACCCATCTTCCTGAGGAGTACTTAACTTTTTTCATCCATTTGTCTCAGTGTTTACCTTGTTTTGTGGATGCAAAAGACTTGGAGTAAGGACTCATTTAGAATGAAGGATGTTTTACTTGAGCACTTTGTCCTTACTTACAACTTACGGGAATTTGAAAGCTCATTATTCTTCTTGATTAACACCCCGTTATCAGGTGTTCAGCTAGCATGACAATGAACTTGATTTAAATATCCAGGTAGCCTGGATTTGCACGTGCCAGGAAAAGACTGAAGGCAAACCAGACCCCACACACCCACCATGATAGGACAGCTGGGTCAAAGTAGGGCTGGGGACGAAGTCTGGAGCTGAGCCTGAGGAGCAGGGACTGTGCCCAACCTCTGGCTGGCAAACCCACAGCACATGGGACTCACCTGCTGGCATGAATCTACTTGTGCCTACACAGAGAGAGAGGGCTCAGCTCTACTGCAATGGGAGGAAATCCAGTAGAGCAGGGGGATGCTCTGGTCTGACTGCAGCTGGGCTCTCTGAGCATCTCAGCGTGGTATTTTTGGAAGAGCGAGCAATAAGTGAAATTATCTACTTGACTGGTACTAAACCAGTGCACTACAGCAGTCTTGAATTTCTCTGAATCAAATCTTATCACAGCACTTCCTTTGCCAGAGGTGCTCTCTTCTCTTCCAGATGATCCACAGAACTCAGTGCTGTGCTGGGGGGGATTTTTAGGTGAGCCAGAGGCACTGCCCTGACTGAGCTGCTCTTGCTCCAGCTGAACAAACCCTTTTCCAAAGACAGTTAATGAAGTTGTGTTTAAGTTACGAAACCTGATGGCCCCTGAGAACCCCTCTGGTGCAGTGCTGAACTGGTGGGCAAGCCTTCTCAATGGAAATGAAGGAATTCCCATTAAGGGCAGATCTAAGTGCTGCTGGCAGGACCGTGCACTGCACCTTGGGTCTGCAGCGATGCCTGGGTGGTTCTGGACTGGCTCATGCTTGGTGCAGAATTCCTACAAAGGTCTCTGCATGCTGCTTAAAACTTGTGTTTGCTTTAAAACAGAAGACAGGCAGTTCCCTTTTCATATCTTGTAGTCAAGAGCTGCCAAAGATATGTAGATGTTTATATTCAGGCATTTCTGTTCAGAGGAAGCATCGGTGCCCTGCTCGCTGGCGGAATGGGGAAAGTCTCCCTCTGCACCTGAGCCTATTCCCATTGGGTGGATCTTCTGGAAAACTGCAGGAGGAACCCCAGCCAGCAAACACTTTGCAAATGCACTACCCAGACTCACTGCTGCTCCTGGACTAGAGCCCGTGAAAACAGCAGGGAAATTGTATTTCCTGTGATACATCGTTTGAGCTTTCCTTGCAGCAGATCCCACTTCTTTTTCACATCAGCTCCTCTGCTGAATCTAGGACATGGGAGATGCTCAATCCTGCCTTCTGGGTCCTCCTTCATCAGATTTACAATGTTTTAATGCTCCAACAGCAATCACAAGCTGCTTGCATGAAATGTCACACCCTTGGAAACTCTTTCCAAAGGCCTCTGAGTCTTTGATCATTCCTTGTAATAGCAGAAAGCAAAATATTTCTTTCAAGAATGAAAAACTAATTCCTGCTTTATCCTTCAAAATGGTGGTGGATTTCTGTGCCTTAGATGTTATACAAGCCCATTGCAGTGGCCATTTTGAACACCTAAACTTCCTATAAACTGCTGAAATTTCCAAGGTGAAAATCCCATAATTGCAAACACTGCCTTGGAGAGTGAGAGCATGTTCTGAAGAATAACAAAAAGGAAGAACAGAAATTTTTTAAGATGGGAATTTGATACCAAAAATTAAGCATGCCATAACAATTACAGCCATCTAGTGGGCAATTTGGGTTTTTTTAAAATAAAAATAATATTGATATTCAATTTCAATAGTAAAATACTTGTAAATGAAAGAGGTCTAGCCCATAACCTGGGGAGCAGCTTTCACTGTTTTGTTGTTTTGGGTTTTTTAACCAGTTCTTCAGGAATACAGAAAATCTCAAATATTTTCCTTCTTGCATTGTAGTCTACAAATATTAGGAAAATTAGATCTCATCTGGTGCTACTGCTTTAATGAGGGACTTGCTGAGAGCATCCAACAAAGTGTGTAATTGCTCCCACTGCAGCTGAAGGGACAGGAGTGGATTTTTTAACAGAGATTTCCTTTCTCCAACTGGTTCATTAAACTTTAAAGTTAGATATATGACAACACAAGCTTTAAGTTAAGTAGCTGGCAATAAATCAACAGGCTTCACAGAGTGATTAAGGATCTCTTTCTGTAGACACTTTGTACATGTTCTTTTGGCTCTTGGTGTCATCCATCATTTCAGGAGCTCCTCGGGCTTCACAGGGTATTTCATGTTGATAGGATCTCTAGTGAATTTCTACTGAAAAAGCAAATTGGAGAGTAAGCATTTCATCTGAATCTTTGCATATCAAAAGGAAAAAAAAGTACATACTTTCATTTATCTTACTTTTATATGGAGCATATGGGCTGAAACGCTGAACTTCAGATCTGAATTCCAAAAACTCCAAAATATTTTGATTTAGCCCATAATAAAATCTGCACTGGGATTTTATAACAATGCTTTTTAATCCACCTCCAAGGACTGATAAGATTCTCTGTGAGAGGGTTTTCTCTGTTAGGTTGGTTTTTTTCCTTCAAACTTAGTCATCTGTATTCAAGATTTTAAATACATATTTACAGAACAAACAAACCTCAGAATAATTTCTGCAGGCTCTTGATCACATGCCCCAGAGTGGAAGAACAGGCTATAGGATCTCTTAACTCTGTGACAAGAAATAACTGGCTGTGAATTTTGGAAATCCTCTCTAGCGTGTGTTCAAGCCGGTATTAATGCAAAACCACCCCGTGCCAATCTCCTGACTCAGCCCTGATGGCAGCTCCCCATCCCATCGCTGGCCTTGCCTAGGAAGAAAACAAAGCAACTCCTCCCTTCCTTCCTGGAGCCTCACATGCCCCAACTGCTGCTGGGCTGGGGCATCTTCTGTGCTTGCAAGGGTTTAACCTGGGGGGTGAGGCTGTGCCAGCAGGCCTTGAAGGGGGGCTTGCAGCAGTAAAATTGAGAAATTTTGAGCTCCCCAGTCCCTGGGCACTGAGTGTCTGTCCTTCAGCCAGTCCTGGTGCTTTCACGTTTGGGGCATGAAAACCTCTTTGCAGCAAGTATGTCAAATTCTCCTTGTGTCTCTGGTGCAAATCTCTTTGAAGACAGATATATGTCAATTATAGCATCATGCTGCTTCTAAATTCTATATATATTTATAGGGCTTGATGGTCTTTGCCAACTCAAAATACTTTATGATTCTATGGTATTTGTGTATTTATATATTATTTACGTAGTGTATAAATATCCAAGTAACCATTATCCAGATGCAGGCAACAATTGCAAATGAAAATGCTGTTTAAATACCACAGTCCTGCAGAATCTTGTGTGTTGGAGGAAATCTCGTCCCACACTTGTTTGTGCCAGTTCCAGGAGGTTTTTTATTCCTTGTCCTGCAGGCAAGATGTGAGGAGTGAAGGGCAGAGGCTATGCTGCTCTAACTATGAATTTCTTGACCTCTGACAGTTTTAGTTTTTTTAATGACATCCTTTTCTAAGAACAGGCTGTGCAGTCTGACTTGCCATATAAAACCCTGCATAGATATGGAGCTGGATTTGTGATGCAGTTACTGGTATTTCATTAACCTTTATCTTGACAAGTGGAAATAACACGCAGTGATTCAGGGGAAATTTTTCACTCGCAGAGAAAAATGGTGCCAAAAGAAAGCAAGTGTGCTACAAATTAATAAATACGAGTCTCGATAGCAGGAATCAACTTCCAGCTGGACTTGGCTGCTTGTCTGTGCTTTGGATGCATCAGGGTCTTGTGATGATGCTCTGTGGGGCATGACAGAGCCACAGCTCAGGAGCCTGTGGGTGACCTCAGCCAGCCTCAGGGCCAGGGTGGCCCCCTCCAGGCTCCCTCCACTGCTTTTTCCCCCTGGGGGAAGCCCTGGGCCCCAAGGATTCTCTGTCCCACCATGGCCTGTGGCCTCTCCATGCTGTGTTTTCTTCAGCCCTGTGGTTCCACTAGGCTCAGCTGCTAAAAGGCTTTTACTCTGCAAAAAGGCTGCTTATACTCATGGTCCTGTTGATGTGGATATGCAACCACCAACCCTCCAAAACCCCAGGGAGAACCTTTTTCACACGGCCCTGACCACTGTGGTGTGGACCTTCAACTGCAGCCTCAATGGTGGCCATGAGTACCCCAGAGGAGAGCTGGTGAGTAATAAGGATAACTGATGTTTTTCCAAGTGAAAGCCAGCCTGACTCACCTCTGTTTTGTTTCTTTTATTGTTATTTTTATTGCTGTGATGCCAGAAAGCAGATCTCAGTTCTTGAGTGCAGGGTTTTATCACCATATAGCACAGCAAAGTGCCTGCTGAAATGCTTCCAGACTAAATCAGAAGGAGGTAAAAGAGAAAAGGCAAAGTCACTTGCCCACTGCTGCCCTATAATTCATGGCTGCCCTACTCCTCACTGAGCACCTTCACTCACCCATGGTGGCATTTTTTCCTACAGGCCTTGCCCTACTCTCAGCTGAGGTTTATAAAGAGTCAATACCATTTGTTTTCCAAAGAAAAGATCTGCTTGGGGCACATATTCTGGAACCTATGGTGTTCCAGGGGGAGCACTTGCTGCTGGCAGGGGCTGCTCAGATCTGAAGCTTTTTATCTAGATACTGATCCAAGGCATCAGGAGAGCAAAACCCTCAGTGCTGACCCCACACCATTCGCTCTGGCTGTGCCATCCTCCAGGGAGAAGCACAGTCCTGTCCATCAGCTCCTCTGTCAGCTGAAGTCAGGATCTATTCCTGGGCAGGGATGCCGTGGAAAATGTCTCTGGAGGTGGTATCTGCCAGGGATAATGTCTCTCTCAAGCCCATGTCTAGCACAGGATAAGCCTGAGACACACATCAGCCTCTCAAGGCCTGTGGGTGCTGCTGATGCCAGGAGCAGTCGTACCCACCACTGCCAAGCAGAAGAGATCCCATGGAGTTCAACAAAATATCAGGGCCTGGATCCATGCATCAGCTGAAGCAGAACAATTCCCAGATCCAGAGAGAAAAGCACAAGCAAAGAGAACCTAGATGTCAAAGAGACAAAAGGTGGCAGGGAGATCAATGCAGAAAAGCTCTGCCCAAGGTCTGAGGTTTAACAAGAGCTGAGTGGATGGGACTTGGCATAGACAGAAGCTATTAGGAGCAGCAGAGAAGAACAGAAAATGCAGATAGTGAGAGGGGAGAACAGCTGGCAGAGGAGGCTGGGAGGAAAGCAGGTAAAGGGCTGTAAATTTTGACTTGTGTGTACCAGCAGAACAGCTACAACACTGCAAGATAAGGTCTAGCATGGGAAAAGCCAGAGGTTCCAGAGGATCCCTGCAGCAAACTGCTCAGCTGCTCTTGGGGGACAGAAGTGCTGGTGATGCTGAGAATGGGCACTCCTGCTCTCCTGCTGCTGCAAGGCTTTGCCCTGGCCCAAGAGTTGGAGGCAGTTTCTCTGGCTTTGAGGGATTTGGTGGGGGTTTTGTTTGTTTGTTTGGTTTGATTTTTTCTTTTTATTATTGTTGTTTTGAGGGGATTTGGGAGTTCTTTGCTGTTGTTTTTTTCAAGGCAGATTCCAGATGGGTTCTGCAGTGGCAGCTCTAACTTCTGCCCCAGGTTCCCTGGGCTCTCCAAGCACCTCAGCATTTGAAGAGAATGACCCTAAAACTGAACTAAGCCTGTGCCAAGGGTCACCTCTGTGACATTGGCTTGGGCTCACCATGAGAGAGGTGGTCAGGGTATCCTAGAATATCATCACCACCCACAACCAGCCTTTACCACCCAACAGCAGCACAGCAGGTGGGCAGAGGGGTGAGGGTTTGTTTGCACTCAGCTCAGCTCGTATCTTGGCTTGGGAAGACATGCCTGGCATTCTGGTCAGCAGTGGCTGACTATTGAAGTAAATAATCAGCCATTCTGGAGGGCTGTGCCTATGTAATAGGACAATTATTGCTTTCTTCCAGTCTCAGCTGTGTAAAAATGCATTGCTTCTCTTTATGAGAAATTCTTATCTCCATCTGTCAGTCATCTTGTCTCAGTGGGGAAAAAATCCCCAAGCCCTGTCATATCAGAAAATGAGAAAATTATCAATATCTAGAGTGTATGTGAAAAATAGGAGCTCCTTCTCCATTTGGGA
Organism: Polioptila caerulea; assembly: GCA_013397295.1. Lineage (NCBI taxonomy): Eukaryota > Metazoa > Chordata > Aves > Passeriformes > Certhiidae > Polioptila > Polioptila caerulea. Next base: position 642,394 of record VYXF01004960.1, on the reverse strand, counting down.
GAATGAATCTTGGTTGCAATGTCTTATAAATGTTAGCAGCTTCTCAGACATTCAAAAATGTTAATGATCCTGAGGTACCAAAATAGCTTTCCTTGGAGTTCTCCATATTAAAAACATTGTCTGGCCCTCTGCAGCCATCTCCAAGTGTCAGAGCTGAGTGGTCCTGTACGTGGCTTTATGCATTCAGGGAGCAGAGGCTGGATTAGTACATTCATGCAAACACAACAGGCTCTGATGATTGCCTGCAGATGTAGAGTCAGGATCCAGCTCTGGTGCCTGAGATCACAGTAATAAATACTATCAGCTTCCGCCAAGGGTAGGCATAGAAAAAATCTGTCAGGAGCTGTAGCTTTGAATAGCAATCCTTGAGTAAAGGAAATCTCTCTCCTGCAGATTCCCACTGGCCTCGTTACGCTGCCCTGGGGAGAGAGAAGGGAGCACAGAGGTGACAGCCCCAAGTGCTAGAGCTGGGCTAGGAGGGGTCCCTTCAGTCCCAGGGGTGAGACCCAGCCCTCCCCATTACAGGGGTGCCTGAGCCAGTCTGGGGTCCTTCAGGAGCAGCCCTGACTCCATCTGCTGCCTCTCCAGAGGGGAAGGTGGGTGTTCAGGTGAGGGGGCTCAGCCTCTCACCCTCCTCTCCTAGAGCCACACATGCATCCCTGTGCTGCCCAGGGTCTTGTGTTGCTGTTGCCACCTTCAAAAGAGTTGATTTTGGAGTCAGCTCCCCATGGGAAACCCACAATCATCTCTTCTCCCTCAGGCTCCCTCAGGCTCCAGCGGAGCCCCAGCTCCTGTGGCTGCACTCAGCTCTGTCCCCCTGCTTTGGGCTGTCACTCATGTTCCTGCAGATGCTCCAGTGCAGCCTGAAGCAGGCAAGCCTGACACATGCCACCACACTCCCAGGCAGAAAAGTGGTTTAATTCAGGTCCAAGCTTTATTTAGGCTACCTGCAACTACAGGCTTGAGTCCTGGCTGCCCTGAAGCTGGCTGGGGGCCCGAGTGGAAGAACGTGGTAGAACTCACTGCTTCTCCAGCTACACCAGTGGTAGGACTCACAATTACATCTGAATCTGTTCTGCTATTTTCCTTTCAAATATCTGTCCCTTTTGCTTTTATGAGTCACCAACTGTTTTATTTCCCTACCAAATTAGATTATTCCTCTCACTGTAGCTTTGGACTTTTGCAGTTGAATGGGACCCAGGAGACTTGAGCACAGAACATCAGGACTGAAGACTCAGTAGAACACAAAAAGGGCAGCTGGTGCCCAGCAGACACCACAAGTCACTTAAAATGTCTTTTGTTTCTTAGCTATTGTTGGGTTCAATGTGGTACCTGCAGCTGGAACAGGCAGAAGGGCTCTTATGGAGTGCAAAGTGAGGTTTCAGTGGGGGATGCCAGAGGCAGCACATCTGCCTAGAAAGTCCTTCCAGGTGGCCCATGAGCTCCCAAGGAGCCACACAAATGGTGTTTATTGCATTTCTCTGAGCCCACACTGGGGAAGTTTATTTAAATAATTTGGTGCAGGAAAAAATGGATGTTGGCAGGCCCTTGGGTTCCAGCCACGAGTTGATGGAGCTGTGGGAGTTCTGTGCTGCTCCTGGAGAGAGGTGCAGGTCACCCACACTGGGCTCTTCCTCCCACACCAAGGTGTGCTGGGCCCTGAGGAGAGGTTTCCAAACCTTCTTTGAGTCAGGTAGTTTATTTCTGGGATGCTCAAACTGGATGCAAATGTCCCATTGCCCAGCTCACAGATCAATGTCCCCAGAACCTGCAGGTTCTGGTTCCACCCCATCTGGGTGTTGTGTTGTGCTCCCTCTGCTCTTCAGAGAGCAGAGGACAAGAAACAGGGTGCTTTCAGACACTTTAGCAACTGCTTTCTCAAAGCTTGTGGTGCTGCTCCACAGGGACTTACTCTTTGCATGCACCAGTCCAGAGCTTTTTGGATGCACCAAGTGAATGAAATGTAAATTCCTTCTTTTTTTTCCCCATTAAGTTCCTCTGTTCTGAAGTTGAATTGAGTTTTCTGATCTATTTGTCATTCCCTTTCCAAACAAATAGAATGTCTTTGAAAAACTGCCTGTACTTTTATACAACCAACATCTGGTTTTGGTAAAAATTCTGTAACTTTTAAAATACTACTTGGAGTCTAGAGGGAAGGGAGGGTGATATTTAATAGATGATCTTTGCCCTCATTTTTAAAGAAAAAAACCCCCTATCCATTAATCCTGCTGCTGGCAATTGAGAAAGCAGTTGGGTTGAACTTGCAAGGGAACAAACACTTATGGATCAATTTATACCTGCCCTGAAGCAGACTACCATAGGTGGAAATGCTGTAATTATTTCCTCTCCCTGGTTTCCACTGTCCTATAAAGATCTCCTGGAGCACCTTGTTAACAAGTTAATGCTGCACATGGTGAAATTATAATCAAGTCCTTATTAACAACCAAACTAAATTGACTAAAAATTACTAAAACTGGCAGTAGCAAAGGTGAGAGGAGCTGTTTTGAGACAGCTTTTGCTTCTCAGCCCCATCTAAGAAGGCTGACAATGACAAATGTGGCTGGCAGTGAAGGGACAGGGACCTGAGAGGGAGTGATGGGGAGATGCAACATTGGTTTTTCCTGTGTTCCTTTTTCCATCACTGCATGTTTCCAAATTAATTCCTCTCCCTAAAGAATCACTCTCCTTTGTTATCTTCCCACTCTTCTCCCACCTCCTTCTCCCTTGGTTTATTTCTCAGAGCAGATGATCTCCTCTGCTCACCATCTAGGCTAACTCTAGTTTCAGTATCAAAGATCATCTAGGCTGAAAATAGCTTTTACTGGGCCCATGTTAAAACCCAGAAATGCCTGGTCACCAGATATCCAGCTGCTCCTCAGTCAGGGTTATCCATGTGCTGGTACTCCCTGTTCCAGGGTCTCAAGCCACACTTCATCACAACTTAGGAGGGTTGTGAACTCAGTAAGAGCTGATTATGGACCACATGGGAGGAGCTGAAAAAAACCAGGGGAAAAAAATCATTAATATTCATCCAGACAGCCTGTTCCTAAGAGATTTTTTGTTTTCATGGCAAGTTTTTGGGGATTTTTGAAGTGACGTTAAATTGTTCCCACTTTATGTTCATTAGGAAATGTCCAGTGGTGATATTTACTGTTGCCTTCTGGGGTACAGAGTCCAAATGACTCCGTTATGAAAACAAGCCTTATACTGTTCAGAAGTGTGGCCCTTCAGCTCTAAGCATGAAGTAATGAAGCTTCTGGAGCAAGAGGATGGATGTGCTGCAAATCCTGGTGCTGTGAACTTCTGCCTCCCCTGCAGGACAAGGGAACAGAACCCTGAGCTGTGAACAGGTAGAGAGTCTGGAATAGCCTGGATGGAGTCAGGTGTGCTCTGTGGCTTAGTGACAACCTAAATGTCCAAGAGCATCTTTACTATGGGGAGGACTTTTTAAAAAGCATCTTTACTTTGTGCAACCTACTCTGGGTAAGCCAACATTAGCAGGGGGTTGGATCAGACACCTCCAGAAGTCCCTTCCAACCCCAACCATTCCATGATCCTGTGATGATATCAGGAAAAATTTCTTCACCTAAAGGGCTGCCAGGAATTGAAAGAGCCTGCCCAGGGCAGTGGGGGAGTCACCATCCCTGGAGGTATCTAAAAGACTTGCAGGTGAGGCACCTGGGGACATGGTTTAGTGGTGGGCTTGGCAGGGCTGGGTTACAGCTGGACTCAATCCAATCGATCTTTTCCATCCTAAAGGATCCTGGGATGAGATTCTGCATCCATGGCAGACTGGTGGGGGGAGGGAACAGAGAACTGGCTGTGGGGAGGGCTACGATGAGCTCCTAAGGTGAGAGTCATAGTAGAGATTTCAAAATCCTCACTTCATTAGAGGAGTAAATAGCCTTTCTTGATAGCAGGAGATGCAAAGCAGGTACCAATGCAGTGCCATTGTGCAGCAGAATCCTTTGGAAGACTTGCCAGATGGCTGGCAGCAAGACTTTTAGACTGCCTTTTTTTCCCAGCCAGCCATATCATCATCCATCAGACAGTCACTTTGGACTGACATTGCAGAGCGTGGCTGTCTCCTTTTTGCCTTGCTCCTGCTTAGTTCTAGCAGACTTATTTATATCTGGAACTGATATAAGTGGCACGAATTCTTTGTTTCATTAAAAGTTTCCTTGATCTAAACTCTAAAAGATTTGTCTTCAGAGAGATCAAAGTCAACCCAGTGAATGCCTAAGGTTTTCTTACATCCTAGTCTTCAGGTAAACCTGGAAAAAACATTTGTGGCAGAGTAGTAAACTCTAGTGACTAGGTTATAGTGGAGCTGGCCATGAATTCTTGGGTACTAATACATGCCTATCATCCAGGCTTCTTAATTAATATTTTCCAAGAGGTGAAACAATGTTGACAGAGCTTGCACTGTCAGGTGCAAGTCAAGGTAAAACCCAGTGCCAACAGCAAGCATAGAAAATTACATCCCACTGCCCAGCAACTCACAGTCAAGCAAGTAAAATAAGATTTGCACAGCTGAGCAGAGGCATTGTCAGGGTGTTAACCTAGGAGCCAAGCACTCCTAAACCCCATCTGTCACGGCCTGTTCCTTACTCCTGGGAAAACTGCATGCCAACGGCTCCCTAAAAGAGGCCATTAATTCTGGGTACCTTATTTATTAATTTTGGGGTGTGAATCTTTAGGTCCCCTCATTTCTAAACAAACAGTGGCATGCTGTGACTAGGACAGAGCTTTCTCATTCCTTCCTGCTGCTGTGGAAGGCATTTTTTCCCAGCTTAGCTCAGTTATTCCAGGAATCAGCAGGTCTCAGTGCACACCCAAGCCTCTCTGCCTGTTACCTGCCAGTGCCATGGGAAGGACAGGCTGTTTGCGGGCACTTTGAAGGAGCAAAGCTGAACAGAATTGCTGAGTGTTATTGTGGAGGGTTGGAGTATGTCTTGGAGATGAATCATCTTGCTCTTTCTGACCTACTGTCCTAATTGAAACTCATTTATTCCTCAGATGCTTGTAACTGCCAGGGTTGTACCTCTTCACAATGAAGCAGCAGCCTGGAGCTGCAGGTGTTTGCCCCACTCCTGCATTACGTGACAAATTAGAGGAGATTTAGTAAACAGATCTGCTGAATTGTGGCTCCACCCCAAACGTGACCCCAAATCCCTGCCCCTTTGTTGAGTTGTTTTCTGTGGCAGGGTCAGGCCAGGACATGGCTTTCCCATTGGCTATATGAATTTTACTGCTGTGCATGTTCCAGTAAAATCAAAGGCCTTAGAAAAGGGATTCTGTGGAGGCTTTTTTTTGTCCAAGCCTTTACACTCATTAGTTACAGTTTAGAGCACAAGCTGCAGGGCAGGACCAGCAGAGTAGCTCCTGTTTGATTGCACAGGTGTTGCTGCTTCTTCAGGAACTTCCATTCCTTTGTAGATTAGAGATGACAGATGTCCCAGCCTCGCTTTTCCAACACATTTAAGAAACATGCTCTTCCCTGACCATCTTGTATCTCTGTTTATTAAAGAGAGGGCTGATTGCCTGCTCCAAGGTGTCCATGGTGACAGTCTGCCCAGCCTCATCCCTTTGAGGAATTTCCATCCAAGGGCTTATCTTTGCTGCAGAATGAGCTGGGACTTCCAGCCAAGGGTGCTCTGCTCCCTGCTCTGCCCGCACCCCTCCTGGCAGGGTCACAGTGAATGGCAGCTGAGTAACCCAGCAGTAGCTGAAGAGGTTAAAGTTGGAGTGGCTGCAGACATTGAATCCATCCCTCCCCTGGGCAAATCCCCTGGTGCCTCCCTTGGGTCATCCCAGTGATGTTCTTCCTTGTCATCTAGGCCCTTCCCTGATTCAGCTGAATCAGGGACATTAACAATTAATTGTGCCCATTTGGATGTCACTTGGGCAGCTGCTGTCAAACATTTAGTGAGAACAATCTGGATAGGAATTCTGGGCTTGCAAAACACACTTCTGGCAATATAAGTGAGAGAGAGCTGCCAGATGCAGCCTGGGCTGGGAGTAACAACCAATACTAGCCTGTCTGGGGAAGCCATGATGCTTTTATGTATTTCACTCCTTTCTTTGAAGGGTTCGGACAGCATTTTCTTTAATCTCAGAATGTGTTGCTTTAGTCATCATTAGAGATTACTTTTTTTTCCATTACATTTTTTAAATGTGCCTTTATTTTGCAAAGGTACAGCCTTTGTGCTGATCAACCAGAAGAGACCAAATCCTTATCTCTGGCTGGATTCTGACCCAGCTTTAGATCAGCTCTGAATTTTACATTTATTCCTCCTTACCAATTTATGGTGGTTTTTTACCATTCGTTTTATTCTTAAGGCCTTGTCACTGGAAACACATTTCAGAGACTAAATTTCATTTTTATTCTACAAAAAGAAGCTCTTGTAGGAAATATTATCCAACTCAGAAGAGAACTTCCAGGGAGCAGATCTCCTGGTGTGAAGGAACAATTGCCTTATTATCTCTCTGAAGCTGGAGATAAATGGGATTTATCCCCTTTGAGGCAAAGCATTTATCAGACAACAAAAGTTACAATTCCTGGTAAGGAACAATGTTGGGCTGTGCAGCGATGAGTGCTTCTGGAGAATCTAAACCCGATGCATGTGCTGAAGTTACTCTTTATTTTCTGATATGAAACCAGTCTCACATATAAAGGAAACAAGTTTCAGCCTCTTCCTTACTTGGTTTTCAACAGCTGCTCAAGCAATAGTTCAGCCAGCCAGAAAGGAGATGTTCATAGATAACTGGAAACAAAACCAATTTCTGCCACTTCCATGGCTGCTTTCACTCCCAGACCCTCCAGTTCAAGCCTGGCATCTTTTGCAAAGACTCGTAGGTGGGATTGCTAGTTCATAATTGCTGTAATTCATTTAGGTCATAGGCCCTTCTTCTGCTCTTTCTTTCCATAACCAAAGGGAGAGCTGAAACAGAGATCACCCAAGGCAGGAGTGCTGGTTTGACTTACTGCCACAGTCAGCTAAATCTGAGCTCTCTGCCCAGCATCCCTGGCTCAGTTCACCTCGGGTCTCTGGCGTTGCTTCTTACAATTGCCCTTCTTATACTTAAATTTCAAGACCTGATAATTCTTCCGGTTTTAAGCATAATCACACAGTTATACCTCCAAATGAGTATGAGGCTATTTTCAATACTAAAAAAAAAATCCATTTAAAATACTTGCATCTGTATTTTCTTGCTCATGCATGCAGGTACTTTTATTAAAAGTCTGTTCTTAGCAGAGTCATGCGGGTATGCAGCCTTGGATTAGACTGAAATGAAATTGTGAGAATTTATGGAAAAGCTTTTTGCGAGAAAACATCCTCAGCTATACAGCCTAAGAAACTAGAGAGTTAGAGTTGGAGCTCAGAGAGTGGCTATGAATATGGAGAGTTGGAATAATCACAAGGGAGGCAATTTCATCAGCCAGGATGAAAGACAAGAGTTCCAGTAGAAAACTGATCAAGACAACGAAGCAGGAGAAGATGTCTTGTGACAGCAGCTGAATTTGTAGCATCCAGCCTCAAATAAGATCATGAAACATAAGTTTGCTTGGAGGAGGAAAAAACTCAATCAGGAGATTTCACATAGGATTGTGAGACTATGGAAAGCTCCAAGGCACCCTGGAACACTGCACCATTTACCCTAATCGGGGGGTGAGTCAGCACTCAATTATGCTCAGGCAATTTTATATTCAGGTTTTTATGCGTTGGCGACAAAGCAATTTAGATAATATGGTCACACAGCAGAATCACTTTCTTTACAAATCTGAGTTCCATTAGCTACAATAAAAAGTATGTCACTCCGAGTGCTCATTTCCCAGCGTGGAAGATAATCATCATGTGGGATCAAGAAGAAATCTCTTCTTCCCAATGCCAAACTCAGTGTAATTGTGTGACATGGCTGTTTTATGCCTGCTTCTGAAGATCTTAGTTACAGCCACTCTTGAGACTGCACAGATCCACTGCTGTGAGCAGGGGCTGTCTGAAGTCTTTGCATTAATAATAGCACATGAGATAATGGCTCCTATTGGGTTGTGTGTTCTAGAGAAAAATTCAGCTCTAATGAAGTGGGTCATATATTTGTAGGTACACGAGGGTGGCTCAATCTGTTCATCACAGGCTAAAGAGCTGTGACCTGTGAGACAGAAGGATCTCTGTGAAATTGTGTTTTTGACAAGTCCCATGAGCACTGTCCTGGGGGATTTCAAGGTGTGGCTTTATGCAGCATTTTTATACCAGTTCAGGAAAGATGTTATGCTAATATGACCTTTTGCTTAATCTTTTAAGGCACTTACTATATTATGTTGGGAACTACACCTTTAGGAATCAGAAGCTGGAGAGGAAATGAGTGATTGATTTGAACTGAGTGATCATTTCAATGGCAGTGACAGAGTCTCCCATGAACTGCTCCTTACATGAACAGGATGCACAAACTGTGTAAAATCCCGTTTGTATGTCTCAGGAGCAAACACAAAGCTTGAATCTTCATTCTCTTCCATTATTCCTGTCTCTGTGACTCAATGGACTTTAATAGGAGCTGAGTAAGGACCAGATCTGTAGCACAGCAAGCTCAAAGAGAAATTTCCACTGGCCTTTTTTCCCTCATGGATAATATCCTTAAATATTCAGGGTCAAACCTTCAGCTGTCACATCCTGACATCTTTCCACTCGACTAGCTCTTCATGCCTGCACAAGTACTGGGTTCCTGTTCAGCTGAGAAGAAACACCCTGGTTGGTTTTCGTTTGTTTGTTCTAAAGAAGATAGTTTTCATGATAATCTCACGAGGATGATTTTCAGACTGTATTTATCAAGACAGACATTTGAACTCATTTACTTTGAAGCCACCATCACTCACACTGTCACAGCATGGCAGCACAGCAGGTTAACCCAGCACTTCTCAAATCAGACTGCCTTCACACCCAGTATCAACACCTGTGCCCAGGGCCTTTCCTAAAGGTGATATTCTGCCTGTCACCTGGTGGTCACTAAGCTCTCCATGCCCTGGGCTCAGAACAAACCACTGTTACTGACAGGAACAGGAACAGAACCCATGGTACATGCTCCAGAGGAAAGGGATGGCCTGGATGGCTTCTTGCTGAGCTACACTGTTCTGGGGTGTTCTAAATTCTTAGGCAAGAACCAAGGGAGATCTTCTGGGGATGTTAAAATTATATTTTGTTCTGGATTTTATTGCAAAAAAATGAGGTACTTTTTAATCTTGATAATAATATGACAGTGCAGGGAAACATCCTTTCTCCCCTTCTCATTCAAGGTGCATCTACTTCAATTTGTTGAAGAACTAAAAAACAGTGAAGGCTTCACTGATCCTTCCTAAGTAAACCAAAAGCATCACTGGGAGAGCCAAAGGGTGCAGATTTGGCTTAGAGGACATTGTGGCCAGTCAGGAAAGGTGGCATTGGCTGGATCTTTGCCTAAATAAAGTTGAGTTTCCATTTATTTCAAAAAGAGACACCAAGTACTGACAGTTTAAAAAGCATCTTTCTGTCACTTTAAAACTGTTTATGAATCATTGTTTGGAATGAGCATAGTAAAGCACTTGAAGCTGATTAACTTAGAAGTTCCATGGCTATCAGCTAGGACAGTCCTCACCTCATAATTTTTTCTATTAACAGATACTGCACAACTAACTGACATTAAACTGGCAGGATCCCAGCACAAAGGTGAACTCGAGGAAAAAATTATATTGGATTTTAATAAAACCTTCTTCAAAGGTCAACCTCTCTAATGTATGAAATCAATCTTCCTTCCTTCTTCAGCCCATTTATTCACAGCTATAGGAAATTCTGATGCTCATAAAATATTTCCCATTTCCTCCCCCTCCTATTAACAGTTCCTATCTACTTGTGACCATTACTTTTCACAGCAGTTTTAGGTTACTTACTCCTCATTTCACTCTTTTTCACTGGCCTTCTCAGAATCTGTACCCCATTCTGAAAATTTCACTTATCAGGCTCCTCTTTGCTTTGGTGCAAAATCTTTATTTCTCTTGGGTTTATTTCTCCCTCTTACCCAGCAGCTGCTTTCTGTGTCTTCCTCAGGACTCTATCAATTTTTCCAGGTAAGTTATAATATTGGTAGCATTCCACTTAGGAGAGAGTGACATCCTTGTGAGCTCTGATCAGATGATGCAGATCAGTTCCTTCTACTGATGTTGGCCCAGAAAAACTGTATCTAAGAAAGTGCTAACTTAGAAGGGTTTTTTTCAGTGTACTCCCTACACAAAGCTGTAGATATCCAGATCTGGAACCTGCCTTTCAATCTGTGGCATCCAAGCTCCAGCTCTTGGTAGCCAGCTTTCTAAAATCTTGGCATCACCAGAGACACTAACATCACTAACATCACACACTGTAACAGCAGAGCAAGTCCTGTTGCTGGTGTTTGGATTTGCCTGCCCAGCTAAGCTGTGGGGCAGACCAGACCCAGAGCATCCCACAGGAATTGATACCCAAAATTCCAGGGTTCCCAGAATGGGGTGATCATTGCTGGGCTATTCTCAGCCCATCAGGACTGTACCCTCCATCCTCCCTCCTCCCCCTTTCACTGCAGTATTTCCCTCCTTCCTCTTCAAGGGCTGGTCTTCCCCCTCTGTCACAGCTGTACCTCTGCCCAAAGGACAGACACTGCCAGGCCCTCCTGCCTCCATCCCTTCCCTGCACGTTCCCAGGACACAACTCCCCCTCCTCAGCCCCTGAGCCGCAGAGGGGACCCAGCCTGGGCTGTCTGACCCGGGGGCAGGAGGTTGCACAGTCATGGCACACATCCTGCCATGTGCACTCCCCTGGCAGCTGGAGCTGTGCCAGCCCCTCCCTGCCAGCTGCCCTCCCTCGCTGGGAACCACCTCGTGCACCTTCACAGGACTAGAGACAAGCTGGGGGCTCTCCTAGAAGGTGACCTGCCTGTTCTGCCTGGATTCTGCTCCTGCTTATTTTCTGACTCTCTTGAAAGAACGTCACTTACAAGGTGATTTTGTGGCTTCCCACCTCAAAAAACCTTCGTGGTCAGAGAGCTCTTGGTACTGGGCAACACCTGATAGGTCCAGACCCCTTCTCTAATCAGTATTTATGGAAAAATCACTGCTGGTAAAGTGAAATGTAAGAGAATCCACATTCCATTTCAAACTCAGTGCTAAGACATCTGCTGGAGAGCAGCCAGGCCTGGTTGTTCACACTGATAGATGGTGGGGAAAAGGAACACATGTTAAAATCAGCAAATGGATAAAACTGGGCTAGAGAGGGATGAACACAATGGGGAAATCTTTCCATTTTTTCAAGATCAAAGCCCTTTTTCAAGATCTCCCACGCTAAAAGGAGAATCGTGATCCTAAATAGGAAAATGTTAAAAAAGAGACAGTACTCTGTTTGGGAATGTATGATACAAAGCTCCATGTCCACTGTCAGGATAAATCTTACATATTCTGTACAGCAACATTCACTTAGCAGAGAAGAGGATTCTATAAAAACGATGGGTGGTGGAAATTCTGAGCCTGTCTTCCTGCAGCTTTAAAATTCTTGTCCTCGTTGACATAATTAGTAAAAAATTTCTTGGTTATATATAATTGCTTTAAACAACTTTTAAGATTAACAAACTGTATTTTGCACTTGAACATTGTGTTGATCGATAAACAACACTAATTTAGCTTTTTAAAGAGTGCTAGTTATTATTTGAGGAACCAAATTTAGATTTCTTTAGCAGAAAAGGTCTCTTTCTCAAGTCTGTGCAGTTTCTGCAAGGTTTTGTGGTAATGTAGTTGTTTTACAATGCAGAGATCTTAGAGATTATTCTGCAGAGACCCAGACTGTGGAAATTCAGTTGCTGATGGCTGTCTGCTGGCCAGCATTGCAGGATCTGGCAATGAACAGGGCATGAGATCAAACCCTTCTTATTTAATATAGATTAAGAAAGTCTTCTTCTAATCTCACTCCTGCCTCCTGCCCTGCTCTGAAATACTTGTGTTGATTTGCTCTGCTGGGGAGAAGGCTTGTCAAGGTCTGTCAGGAGAGATGAGAATATATAGTTTTTCTTTTCTTTTAAGATTAATCTTCCAGCTGAATAGAACTGGCAACATGAGTAAAATTTTGCTGCTGGAGTTATTTTGTATTGATTGCATTTTTAAAGATTTTTCTAGCAGGGAGGCAGACATTTTGTTATTGTGGTGTATTAATCAAAAGGGCTGAAAAACACTGCAGGCCCTACTCTGATGTTTGTGGATCAAAAAGCCAGTCGAGGCTTTAAGAATACAAATGATCCTGGATTAAACTCTGGGTTTAGGTGTTAATAATTTAACACTACTACAGTTTGGCCACCTACCTCTGACATGCTGTATGTGGACCACACTGTGATCACTGCAGCTTAAAAGCTATTTTTTCAGACAAACAAGGATAAATTGAAACTTTCACTGAACACAAGAAGTGGGGTTGATCCTCGGGGAGGTTATTCCTGGGCCAGTGACCTGCCATTAACATTCAGTATCACAGAATAGTCTGGGGTGGGAGGGACCTAAAAATTGGTCGAGTTGCATTGAACACCAGACTTTTCTACAGCATGGACTGCACGAGAAGCTTCCTTTCCATAAGCCCCAGAAAAGCACATCCCGATTTTTACAGCTTTAAAGGATCCCATGGCTGCCTTGATTACCAATGTCTTAGCTCTGTACATTTAATTCAGCTCCTAATGCTTCTCATGTAGCACTAAAGCCATTTAAAAGAAAGCCTCTGCTTTTAAAACCTGCCTTTTTTTAGCAGCTCAGCAGCAGTTACGGGGTTTGTAAAGCTCCTTATGAAACCTCACCTGAAAACACCGATCTGCAGTGCTGTGTAGTTTTTCCCACTTCAAAGGGAAATCTGCTGTTGCCACCCCAGAACTGAGCACAGCGAGAGCTGAACTGTCACCGGTGGCTGATGTCACCTGCCAATGTGTGTTTGTTGTTCCACGGAGACTCCCGAGCTCTCATGTCAAAACAAAAACAAATCAAACAAAACAACCCCCTCTATTTGTCTTTCCACCTTCTCTGTTTAGGGAGTTGTTTCACTTTGTCTCTTTTTGATGAAAACAAATACCCAGGGCTCTGTTTCAGATTCCCAGAGATGCTACAGCAGTTCCCAGTCATCTCCCAGTTGACAGTGCTTGTAATGCTATAATCTTCACATTTTATTTTCCATTTGGGGTGCATAGTGACAAGTGACCCAGTTTTCACTGAAGGCATGTTCAATCCTCAAGATTTAAAAATGGGTGAGAAATACAGGGGGAAATTATAAATATTTTGAGTCTTAATCAAGATTTTCAAAGTGTTTGCAATGCTGCAATCCCAATAGCTTCAACGTTGATTCATCTGAATAAAAACCATGTTTTACAAAGAATCAAGCCTTCCATCAGAAATGTTAAGCTGTGGAAAATTCTAAATATTAGCCTATTTTTTCCCTTATTATTTCAGCTTTTGGGTTACTGCCTCCCATTCTCATGTATACTCTCAGCTCCAAAGGGTTAAAAGTCCTGGCATTTCCTCCGACTGGCATTTCCAAATTTCTCCCGGGGCCCATGTAGCGCTTATGCCAAAATGCTTTATTATTATACAAACAGAGCAGGAGGCAGAGAAAGGAAAAAAAAAAAAAAAAGCCCTTCACAATTTGTCCTCCAGAACCGAGTCCTGCTGGCGGTGTGAGGGAAAGTGCTCCAGCACTAGCCCTGAACACTCCGAGCGGGTGTTTAGGCGCAAACTGAGGAATGTTTTAAGGAGCACTGGGATGCTCCATCCCAAACAGAGCC
>VYXF01004960.1:599245-627670 GCA_013397295.1 Polioptila caerulea | reverse complement strand
GGCGCTGGGCCGCTCCGGGAGCGCCGGCAGCGCCCTGCGGGACCTGCCCGGCTGTGCGCCGGGAGAGGGGCCCTGCAGCCCCCCCGCCCTCCTGATATCCCCTTCCTCTTCCTCCTTCGCTTTCTTACGGGCTCTGAAAATGCTCTTCCTCCTCCTCCCGCTGCCGCCGGAGCTCCAGGGCTGTGAGCAGAAATCTAATGAGACCCGACTGCCTGGTTATGTAACTCCCGCTGCTTAAGGCTCCTGCCAGGGCGCTGCTGCCGGGCCACGTACGGGCTCGGATCCCCCAGAAATACCGCCGTCCGCCCAGAAATACACAAAAGGAACAAGTTCGAAATGATCGAGCCGATATGTTTGATCAGCTGCTTTTGTACCGTGGATCCGTTTCGTGTAGGGAAATTTACAGCGTCAGCCTGGTGCGCTCTGAAAGGAACATTCCTTTCTTAAAGGACATGGGGGAAGGGAAACAGCACAGATGGATTAATAAATAATTTTTAAATGCCCCGCTTAACCACCGAATCAGCTTTTCGGTACTGATTGTGCCCCTTTTGTAAATATTTTCTGTTTGCCCTTGATCTTTTCCTTATCCCCACCCGGTGCTGATCCAGCAAACGTTTAAAGGTCGCCTTTCAAACTATTCCCATACCATGTTGGGGAGAACATGAATGGCTTGGAAATAGGGTTCCAGACTTTAAAAGGAGATTATTTAGAGCAAGAAATAAAAAAGCTATGTAGTCACATTGTTAAAATCCTTTAACTTTGATTTCTCTAATCTTTAGTGGCAGCTACGCTAAATTTTGTCCTTAGTGATGCAGTGCAGAAAAGCCCACTGTTAACTGAAATTCTCTTTGGGCTTTTGACTTGAGCCAAAACCAATCCCCATATTGGGTTTTACTGGAACTTTTTGACAAAGGTGTGTGGTGTGTGTACGTTTGTACCAAGGTACTGCAGGATCTGTGTTAGCAGCTCGAGTGCTAATGCCTGATTCTCATCCCTTCCCTAACTTTAGACAGCTGATTTCTCTTTTGTCCTTTGTGAAGGAGTGACAACCATATCTTACATTAAATATAAAATGGAGTCTGGAGAAGGGCAGTCTGGTTTGGGGCTGTCAAAAGCCCTGTTAGCCCAGGAACTTTGTGAAATCTGAGCTACAGACAGTGCGATACAATAATTGAGTGTTTAATTGCATCTTGCATCTGAAAATCGAGAATAATTTGTAGAAAGAGAAAAAATTAGTGAATTAATCTCTCAGTCTTGGCCACCCTTCTGACAGAAGCTATCTTGTACGTGCTGACTGCCTTTCAGTGGGAACTGTTGGATGTGCACAGCGGACATTTTCTCCCCAGTTTGCATCATTTCACCTGCGCTGAGTTTGGGGCTGTCAAAAGCCCTGTTAGCCCAGGAACTTTGTGAAATCTGAGCTACAGACAGTGCGATACAACAATTGAGTGTTTAATTGCATCTTGCATCTGAAAATCGAGAATAATTTGTAGAAAGAGAAAAAATTAGTGAATTAATCTCTCAGTCTTGGCCACCCTTCTGACAGAAGCTATCTTGTACGTGCTGACTGCCTTTCAGTGGGAACTGTTGGATGTGCACAGCGGACATTTTCTCCCCAGTTTGCATCATTTCACCTGCGCTGAGTTGGGGGAGATTTGCTTGGACTTAAAATAAATGTTGCATCATTTTAGCTATTTATATGAAACCTTCTGAAGCAACTGTTAACATTTTTATAATTCTGCAGCTTACAGTTGCAGTCAATATGTTTCCAAACTTTAAAGTGATAAATGACCCTTGGACTAAGACCTTTCAGGCTAAACTAATGGTCTGCTGCTAAATTTTGCAGCTGAGTACTATAAATCATCCAAATACCGGTTGGTAATTGAACTGTTGACAGGCTTGGCAGTTCTGTGATGTCTTGAAAATTATCCTTGCTGCTTTGTGAATAACTAAACACCCTGCTCATGTGATTTGGAAGTGTCCCATGCTGTATATGTAAACACAAGCCCATCCTCTCTAGTGTTGTTTGTAAGTCATGCTGAATGGAGCTGACATCCTCACCTTCCGCAGGCAGGAACAGAAATAGCTTGATGCACATTTTTTCACTTGAAAAGTAACCTATTTTCTGCAGAAAGTGAAGCTAAAAGAATAGGCCTTGGAGCTTGATCTTACGCTGTTCTTATGTGGATGTGTTTGCTTTTGTTTTTTCTTAAAGGAACAAGAGCACTCAAGGTGAAGGATAATAATCAACTCGAATCAGCACTTTGAATGAAATTTTGTGGCATCTTGAACACTTTCTTCTTTGGGTTTTGAAACAGACTTATAACTCTGTGGCACAGCAGCTATGCAGCTTGAAATCCAAGTAGCACTCAATTTTATTATTTCATATTTGTACAATAAGCTTCCCAGACGACGTGTCAACATTTTTGGTGAAGAGCTTGAAAGACTTCTGAAAAAGAAGTATGAAGGGCACTGGTATCCAGAAAAGCCATACAAAGGATCAGGGTTTAGATGTATTCATATAGGGGAGAAAGTGGACCCAGTCATAGAACAAGCATCCAAAGAGAGTGGTTTGGACATTGATGATGTTCGTGGCAACTTGCCTCAGGATCTTAGTGTTTGGATTGACCCGTTTGAGGTTTCATACCAAATCGGTGAAAAGGGACCAGTGAAAGTGCTTTATGTGGATGATAATGAAAATGGATGTGAGTTGGATAAGGAAATCAAGAACAGCTTTAACCCCGAGGCCCAGGTGTTCATGCCTATTAGTGACCCAGCATCTTCAGTGTCTAGTTCTCCTTCTCCTCCATTTGGGCACTCAGCTGCTGTGAGCCCGACCTTCATGCCCCGCTCCACTCAGCCTTTGACCTTCACCACTGCCACGTTTGCTGCCACCAAGTTTGGCTCAACCAAAATGAAGAACAGCGGCCGTGGCAGCAAGGTCGCCCGCACCTCTCCCACCAACCTGGGCTTGAATGTCAATGACCTGCTGAAGCAGAAATCCCTCTCCTCCTCCATGCACTCTCTCTATGGGCTCGGCCTAGGCAGTCAGCAGCAGCAGCAGCAGAAGACTTCTGCCCTGTCTCCCAACGCAAAGGAGTTCATTTTCCCCAACATGCAGGGTCAAGGTAGTACCAGTAGCATCTTTCCTGGTGACAGCCCCCTTAACCTCAGTCCTCTCCAGTACAGTAATGCCTTTGATATGTTTGCAGCCTATGGAGGTCTAAATGAGAAGTCTTTTGTGGATGGCTTGAATTTTAGTTTAAACAACATGCAGTATTCTAACCAGCAATTCCAGCCAGTTATGGCTAACTAAAAATAAAGTGAAAAATCCAAGTAAATACTATTGTACAAGTTAAAATGCACGTACCCAAGGGTGTATCTTTTTTTCCACCTCTTGAGATTTTTTTTAAAGCTTGTAGTATGAATACATTCAGGCTTGGTTAGATAAATACAACATGCATCATTTTTTTTCATTTGCCAACGAAGCACAAAATTATTTTATACTGACTGTACATTACAAAAATATACTCTCAAAAATATGGCCTCTTACAGTATTTAAGATATAGCAAGGAAGTGGCTAATTTTTTCATGTGTATATATATATGTGCTCAGACATATATGTATATATATATAAAATTGGCACTAATAAGTGGGTTTATTGGTCTTTTTCTAATTGTATAATTTAATTTAGTACAAAGTTTGTAAAATATCAGAGTATATATATTGTTTCTACAACATGGTATTGCATTTATATCTTTTTACTACAGTGATCTGTGACAGCTGCAGCAGCTTCATGTTGTATTTTTTTTACTGAAATTGTAAGATATCCATCTTAAAGACATCAATTCTAAAAAAAGTAAAACTTGTGTACAGAATATTCCTTAGTGGTGGAATTAAAATGTACGAAATATTTGCTTTTTTCAAAAGAAACACAAATTGTATTTTCTGTTAAAAGTTTAAAGATTTTTGCTATATATTATGGAAGAAAATGTAATCGTAAATATTAATTTTGTACCTACATTGTGCAATACTTGAAAAAAGGTATAAAAGTATTTTGAGTCAGTGTCTTACATGTTAAGAGGGACTGAAATAGTTTATATTAAGTTTGTATTAAAATTCTTTAAAATTACTTGGCTGTGCTGGTGTGTGTGTGTTGTTTGTGTCGCTCTGAGCCCTGCGCTCCTGTGCTGGCACTGCCGGGGGCACTCCCACAGTGGCTCAGGAGCAGAGGGAAGGGTGGCCCTGTGGCTGCCCCTCACGGGGGTTCCTTACCCAAAATACCCCTCACAAAGCACAGAACCCCGTTAGGGACTTGCCTGCCATTATTTGAACAAATTCCGCTTGTTTTTCGTAACTGCAGCTCACTGCAGCCAAAATGGAATTCTATTTTTTTTTTTTCCTTGACTCTTTAACTCTGTGGGCATTGAGTTATGAGGTGATGGGATGTGTCTAGCAGGGACTCAGGTGATTCAGTAACATCTCCTTTCCATGTCATCTGGATTATTGGAACTGTTCTCTCTCCTAGATCAGCAAATCAGCATTCTGCCTGTCTATTAGGGATTAATAGCTCAGGAACTAAACTGAATAAAAGTGCTGATTTACAGCTTTCTGAACACATTGTAACCTCGCCGTTTATATGCTCTGTTAAAAAGAGAAATGTAATGCAACTACACTGTGACATCCTAAGGTATTTATTTTAGCAGGTTTTACCAATTTTAACTGAATAGACTAAAAATCAAATGGGAGTGGGAGGGGAAAGAATTCAGAGGCTGACAGAACAGCTCTGTTTTTCAAGGGCTATTTTGAAGTTTCATCCCTTACTCTTTTCCATCTGCTCAGTAAATAGTGTTCCTTGCTAATGGGTATTGTCAAGGGGAAGAGAAACTGCTTTAATGTGTAAATCTGACAAAGGTCAGCTTATCTTCCCTGGCAGCTCCAGCCACACAGAGACCCGGTGCTAAGTGGATAGGCCTTGGCTCTTGGCAGTGAGTTGTGAGCCACAGACAGAGCAGGGGATTAAAATGAGCTGAACTTGGGTGGAATTTGAGAGCCAAGGTCAGTGTTTTCCTGTTGATGTGACAAGAGGTGGGACTGTGCACCCCCTGTGCTTTGGGAGGGGAGCTGTGGTGGCAGCAGCCTGCGCCTTCCACCCCAGCCTGAGCTCCCTGCTTCGGGCAGGGCTGGCCAGGCAGAGGTGGGGGCTCACAGTGCTATCCATTTCCAGTGCCATGACAACCAGTCCAAAAGCAATAATGGAGCTCAGGGGTTTTTGGGCGTTCGTCTGTCTCTGTGTGACTGGCTCCCTTTGACTGAGTTTGCCATCTGCTTTGTCTTTCCACTCACGGCACAGCCGCGGACAGCGCCGGCCTGAAAAGCACATCCTTGGTACCTCATTTGAAGTGGGTGATTTTGCTTTTCAGAGGAATTAGAAAAATCCTGGATCAATTGCTGGAAAGCAGAGAATTCCAGCTCTGTGTATTATTCCTATTTGAATGCCTATACTTCAAGATTTACTACTGTTTTACTATTTACAGCACGATACCAATACCTAAACTGCCCAAGAGGCTGAGCAGCTCTGACAGTGGAGACTCTTCATGTGTTCTGTAATATTTCTCTTCCTGTGATTTAAACTGAGATCATTTGTTTAAAGGTCAGTGAGCTTATCCTCTTCCCAGGCTGATTTATTCCTTTTCACTGCACCCAGCTCTGTGTCTGAAGGGCCATGCAAGGAAAAGTCTTTTGGAACACAGGTTTTTTGCAGCACCTTTCAATATAAAGATTTGACAAGCAAGGTTTGGTTCTGGTGCTTTGAAAGGAGACAAGTCAGAAAGAGAGCTTCAGGTTCTCTCAGTGCCAGTGTGGAGATTTTTTGTTTTGATGATTTTTAATGTTAAGGCATGAATGATTTTTTAATCTTCTTAGAGGAATGAGAGATGCCTGCTTTGTGTTCAGTTATTTATCTCCTGCTGAAGCTTGGTGCTGAATTTCTGAGCCCAAACAATTCCATTGCAACATTCTGTTCTCACCGAGTGCCAGGTCAGTCGCTGGGGTCATTTGTGCACACCCAGTGTTTAGCTGTCAGGTGAATGCACCTTCTTACATAGAAAGGACATCAAAACAGGGAAAAGGAAGCATCTGCTCAGGTGTGCAAATTCTTTGGTATTTTCTCATGTGAACATGCAATTTGCTTCTCTAGAATTGCCAGTGTGAGTTAAACCTTGGAAGGTGACTTAAATTTACAGCAAAGGAAAGGGTAGAAATCTGTGACCCCTCAATGCTGCTTAGTGCCACCTGTCACCTCACCCCAGGCCCCTGCCCAAGCACAGGTTCAAGGTACTTTGGTCTGAGACTCACTTAATTCAGCACAAGTCAATAACTTCTCAAAATTGCAGTCTGGGATCCCTGAAGCTGCTCAGAGGCTCCAGCGTGGCTGCACTGAAGGTTCAGGAGACAGCTACAGTGTGTGCTGTGTTCATTCTGTGGGGAGGGAACAGACCTCTCTTGATCAGCAGTCTGGTGATGGCCACCAAAATTAAACTGCTCTGGTTATTTCTGCCGTGGGAAGCTGAATCACAGAGTAGTGCTCCTTTGTTGTGTCCTGGAGTCCCTGGAGCTGAGTCCAGGGTCTGGCACTGGCACAAGTTCTGCAATTCTCAGCTTCAGCTCAGGTAATTCCTAGACATTGAGGATGGGGCTCTGAGGATTCAGTGAAATCTCCACCTGATTGAACTGAAGCTGTCTCTGCTCATTGCAGGGAGTTGGGCTGGGTGAGCTGTCAAGGTCCCTTCCAACCCAAACCAGTTCATGGTTCCATAAGCCACGGAAGGATCATCCTTCCATGAGGATGCAAAATTAGAGAGCTGAACATTGCTTGTACAATCTCTTGGTGCACAGCCTGGTCAGGGCATCCTCCTGTGCTGCACTCTCTGCTCCCACTGCACCCCAACCTGCAAAAGGCTGGTGGGAGCAAAAAGCCCAGCTGCATTCTGAACTATCAAGTAACCAAACAACGAGTTGTTAAATCAGCTCTTTGGACTGACATGGGATCAAAGCAGAGTTCATGCACTGATCTGATGCCCCAGACTGTTCTATTAATGTTTCAGGAATAAATACCTCCGGGTTTGTGTTGGTAGTTTTGGAGCAGATGAAGCAAACCGGTGGTTCAGCACTCTTTTTCATATCATCAGCAAGTTGATTTAAATTGAGTGTACAGAGTTGGCTGCTTTCCCCTCATGAGTTGCATAAAAAGTTTGCTAAATCGAAGTGCCAGAGCTGTAAAATCCTGCTGAAGGGACTGTTTCCAAAGATCAGCAAGAGGAACAGTTAAACTGTTACCGTGGCAGGGCCTGTGTGACTTTTGTCCTCTTGGCTTTATTTTAGTGACAGTAGTAAGGAGTTTTGCCTTACAGAAGGGAAAAAGCATTAAGACTCGGGAAGATAAACCACATTCCCTTTGGCACTCCGAGTTCTCTGCCTCACAGACAAAATATGATCAGTGTGCACAGCAAATGGCAGGTGTACAATATTTTTAGAAAAATCTTGGCGTACAGTGCAGACATCCCTCAACCCCCATCCTTTATTCTGTCAGCTTTGGTTGGTTATAAACAACCTGGAGTATCGATGGCTGCAGTTTTGGTGGAACTTGCTGTGGTTTGCAATTGGTGATTTAGCACTTCAGAGGCCTGGCAGGAGAGCTCCTTTGCTCTGAGTTTTGGGGCACTCTCACATTTACACAGTCTGTCAGCCATGAAGCTCGCTGTGCTGCATTCCCTTGTCCCCTTGGCTTCAGGATTGCCAAGAGCATAAAAGAAAAGAGGACTCTGGGAATGTAGACCCTTAATTATTGCTGTTTAGTGACCCTGTGAGCTTCTCTAATAATTTTTTAACTGGCTAATGCCTTTAAAACCAGGCTTGGAAATCCACCTTCTTTCCTTGACAGAACGTATTCATTCCCTGCTACACCCCTAACCATGCCTTTTCTGGGACTGAGTTCTGTGTTGCTGCCTTTGTTCACCACCTCTTGCTCCTTGCTGTGCTGCTCCAGGCTTTCATGCTGCTCCTCTTCCCCCAGACTCCAGTTCTGCCTGACCCCAGCTCTGAACTGTGTGGTGCTGGAGCTGCTGTGCCAGAGGAGGAACCACACACGCGAGGTTCCCACCAGAGATGTGCCCTCTCCCAGCACCTCCTGGCCTCAGGCTTTGCTTGGCTTCACTTCAGAGGCACAGTGTAAAGAGCTCAGGAAAGTCAGAGCACAGGGAAGGGTTGCAGGAGGTGCTCTCAGTCCCAGGGAATGGGGTGAATTTGCTGCTTGGGCAGCCTTGGAAATGCAGCAGCCCAGGAGTTTTCAGGCAGGCTGATGGAAACCAGAGGTGGCAGGGCAGAGAGGAGCATGGTGTCATAGCTGACAGCTCAGGCACCTCACAGTCCAGAGCTGGCTCTGGGCAAGCCACTGCCCTTTTCTGTTGTTTCTGCCTCTGTCTCCATTGGAATCCACTGTCAGTAAGTGTCAGACTTTCCCTGGCTGTTTGCTATAAGGAACTTCATCCAGTTTCTCTGTGCCACAGGAACATCCTCGGAGGTTCACCTGCCATTCCTTCCTTTTGTTGTGTTTAGTCTCTGTGACCTTGGAGTGTCCCATTTGTCACACAGTTCTCTTGAGCTGGATTAGGTGACCTTTGTGTTTTGAAACAAGGCATGCCTATAAAAGTGAGGCACTGGGTTCTCTTTGTCCATGGTGTGTGGAGTCTGATTCATCCCCATCAGGGCAGAAGGCCTCTGGAGCACTGACGTCTCACATGCTGACTACTGTGATTCTCTAAAAGAATGTCTGTGCATGTTTCTATAGATATCAAAGCATATATTCCTCCAGTGCAGATCACGTGGAAATTTTGCAACAGCCTACCCACTGAAGCTGCTGCTGGTCAAAATTAGATTTGCAGACAGATTTTACAAACTAAAACTAATTCCCCTTAGATTTTCTTTAGACCCTGATGTTACACACCCTGCGTGTCAGCAGAGAGACAGCAAGGCTGGGCCCTGCCACAGCTGTGCTAAGAAGTGTGAATCTTCCACAGGACAACTGGGCAAGAGTAGATTTGGTGATTTAAGCCCATATTTGAGCCTTTAACTAACTCCCTGCTGAGTCTCAGATGTTGTAGGTAACTGCAATGTGTTTTTGAAGCCATGGGGTCTGTGTCTTTCAGGGTTAACCAGGTACATAAAACACCTCTGCAACTGAGTGGAAGAGTGCAAAACTCCAATTACTGTTGAAAATATTAACACCTGGGGCAATTACCTACTTTGCAGGTATATGAATACCACATATTGAATCTCATGTTGTATTTATTAACTGCTTCAAGACATAGCTCATATTTTACTTGAGAAAATTTCTATTTCATTTTTGAACAACGGGTATGGATGTTCTGCTCTTTTGCCCTTAGACTGTTACAGTGCTGTCTTTAAAGATTCATTTCAAGATTGCTAAACCAAATCACTTGGGAAATTGTGATTCAGTCTTCCACGAATATTTTAGAAATTATGAGGTAATCATAAATAATAATCCACCTCACATCACATTATTTTTTCTGCTGGGTGTAGAGTTAAATAGATTTCAGAGTTTTCTTCTCTCCACAAGTCCACTAAGAACTTACATTTATGTGAACATTTAGGTTCTTAGGAAATCACAGTTTGCCTAGAACTGTCATTGCACAGGAAACAATATTGAAGGGACAGTGATGAGCTCAGAAGTGCTGGCAATTAACCACAGCTGCTTAATGGAATCAGATTTCTGAGTGACACAGAAGGACTGAGAGCTGCCACCACCCTCCTGCCTGTGTGCTTTGTGTGACAGATTTGACAGGCTGGTGGCAACCACCTCAAATTACCTTGTACAAACTGATAAGGGACAGAAACACTCAGTAAAGAGATCAACCACTGCATCTGCAACCTCTCACTCCTGACCTGCAAGGACAGTCTCCAGAACTGCTTGAAAACACAATCCAAGTACTAAAATTCCTGATTCCAGGATAGAAAATCACATAAATATTGATTGCATATTACATTATGGTTTTTGCTACCTCCAGACATTGGACAATAATTTTTCCTATCTCCCTTCCTCTCTCTTTGTGCCATAAATGACATCAGCTGTCCTCTGGCTAGCATCATCCCTTTGATCAACAGGAACCAATCACCCTTTCTCCTCAAATTGCCTAATTCACTAATAAAATAAAGTTTAACACAGAACAACAATTCTCGACCTGCATTTAGCTCTAAGGTAATAACCTGTTACCTGAGCTTCCATTTCAGATCTGAAGCAGCCTGATGTTCCTGCAATCCCGTGTAGTTCTGGGTGTGCCCACTGACCTCACAAACACTGTCCCCTGTCCCTGCCTCACTTCCATCGTGCCCTGTCCTCGCTCTGGTGCCTCTGCTGCACCTCTGGGCTTGTTCCTGCTGGGCTGAGCCTGCCAAGGGGGGCACAGCCTCCAGGAGCTGCAATGGGAGGTGCTCTGCTGGCCCAGTTCGAGGTGCAGCCATGGTGTGCTGGAGCTGCTCTGTGTGCCTCACCCATCCCATCTGTCTCCCAGTGCCACCTGGCAGGGGCTGGTGGCAGGTCAGAGAAGCTGCTGGTGACACTGGAGGGCTGGCAGCAAGGCTGGCTGGATGAACATTTTGGTAGCACTCGTTTGGGGGTGATGAACTTTTGGAGGTCAGTAAAGCTGCCTTTCATTTTTGCTTGGCATCTCTATGGTTTTAAGTATTCAGTGTTTAGAGTCTCTGACCTGCCCAAAGAGAGATACCAGAAGATCTGATTTAATTCAGCATCTGGATCTCACCTGTATACATCAGTCCCTTTTCCAGTGTTCTGTTGTAAAACCTCTCTCCTACCTTGTTTAGCCCTTGAAATTTCTAGGGTTTCCCCTCCTGATTTTTCTTTGTGCTTTCCTTCAGGGTTTCCCTTAAAACTTGCTTTTCTCCATTTCCTTCCCAAACCAAGCTGTTCTCCCCTCCTGCTTGTCTGAGGTCTGTGCCTCACCATGTATAATTTGCAGTGTATTATCTGCTGGAGACTGTAATCTCTCCAGGGCAGGGCTGCATCCTGCCCCAGACTCACAGTTTTACTCGATGAGGCTGAATAAGAAGGACAGAAATTGAAGAGTACACAGACACTCCCAAATAAACTGTGTTTTGTGATGTGTGTTCCAGAAACAAACGCAGGAACAATTGTTACTAGCAGTGTGGTTTATGCCCTACCACTGAGGCTTGGGAAGAAGCAGATCCTTTAGGCAAAGAAACCTCCTTTAGAAAACATTTGTGTATTTATCCAAAAATACACGGGCTTATGTTGGAGAGCAATGTTCCTCTGCTGATTTATGGTTAACTGTCAATGGCAACACAGGACTAAAACCTTTTAACCAGTCCTGCTGTAGTAATATCTTAGCTTTATCCCTTTCCTCCTCTGCAGCATCCCTTCCAAGGCTGATTTCCTTGGCCTCTGCTGCTGCTGTTGGAAGAGTCCCACTCTCTTGGCTCTCCCTCTGTGGGAGGACCAGAAAAGGAGGATGAATGAGGAGCAGGATGACCCTACTCACAGAGGTAAAGCCTGGGGGTGAAACCTCAGGCATGCAGGACAGACTTCTGCCTTTAGAATACTGAAACTTCCACTGAAACATACCTCTGTGCAGGTGGTGGGGGTAATGTGGGGCTAATAATGCATTTCAAAATGCATTTTGGCCAGGGATCTCCAGTCACTTGGGACTTTTTGGTGTCTGCACAAATGGTCTCTGCACAAAACATCTTCCTATTGGAACTGGAGAAGGAGCACTGTGTAAGTGGAGGATGAGGATCAGCTGTGAGCCCAGCTTGGAGATGCCTCCCTCCAAAAGCCAGAGTGGTTACAGAGAGAGGATTTTGACTTTGCCTCTTTTCCAGAGAGATCTGGGGCTGTCTAGCCCAGCCCTGCTGCTGAGGGCATTGCTGTGAGGTAGCAAGTGGCCCACTGGAACAAAAGGTTCATTCTGGCTGTGGCTGGGCTCTCGTGCTGCCCAGCTCCCAATTGCTTTTTGGAAAGAGCAGTGCTGGAGTGCCCAGTTTGAGCCCTCCTGTGGGGCACTGTCATTTTGGATATTTTGGTCTTTTGTCATGTATAATAAGATATCTATGTTATTTGCAAGCAGTTAGTCATCTGCTGGCCAGAATGGGTTTGTTTCCCTTGAGGATGTTTAGAATCACATAACTCTAACAGGCAGAGGGGAAAACGTCTGAAGATGTTGGGATTAGTCATATAACTGCTGCAGTTATCTTCATCCAGAGCCTTTTCTTTCATTCCCTGTTAGAGCTCTGAACTTGAGGACTATATCCAATCTCCAGCCTTTCCCAGAATGACATTTATCTGGGCAGGCTGGAACATAAAGAGGAGCCCAGGCTGTACAACCTCTATGCTGTTATTTCTTTCTTTACTTGTTTTTCCTTGTTTGTTTATGTGTTTTTTTCATAACCACTTGGTAAATCACGCCATGGAGGGCTGGGAATAGGAAAAAATGACCTGCTCTCCTACTCCTGCCTTCCAGCAGCAGTTCTGGTTTCTCTGGGCTCCCATTCCCCTGCAGAATGAGGTGTAACCCCATTTGTGTGTCTTGGAAAGGAGCTGTGAGGTTTCCTTCGTGCCTGAGAGCTCTGGCTGATGCAGGGCTATGATACCACTGCTGTTGTACAGCACCTCCAAATCACCCACAGGATTTTATCCTCCGAAAATCCCCCTGTGGTAATGCTCCCCCTGCTGAGGTGAGCCCTGCACTTTGGCTCCATGTTGGCCTTTTTCTCCTGTGAAATGCACGATCCCTCCCACAGCAGGGGAAAGGAGAGTGTGATTTGATTTGCTTTGCTTTCCATCCATTCAATGCTTGGTTGGGTCGTGCTTAAACTGGGCCAGCTCATTCTGGGTGTTTTCAAGGGAGCTGGTGTTGAGTAGGGCTAAACAGCACTGACTGTCACTGTAGGCAGGGGCACAAATCCTCTCTGCTGGGCATCACTTGGGCTCTGAGGATGCTAATGAGTGTTGTCCAACATTCAGTGGCATCCCAGCAGTACAGGGACAAGCCAATTGAGACAAAATGAAGGAAAACTGGAAAATGGTCACTGTTACTTGTAATTCTTTGAGGTCCTTTTAGAAACAGACCCCAAAAAGCCACCAAACCCCATCGGATTTAGGCTGATGGTCCCTCTGTGGTGGTGTGAGGGACTCAGCTGCTTTAAATGTTGTTTGCAATCACAGAGGTCAGGTGCTGGGAGGCCACTTGCAGAGCAAATGCCTTTGCTGTGCACCCTGTCCTTGTGGACTGGAAGAACCTGAAGGACTGGTGAAATGGGGACCTGCAGCCAGCTCCTGCCAGGATTCACTCGGGGATTGTTCTTTCCTCAGTCCTTCCAGAAATGAGGCAACATTTGCTTCCCCCGTGGCACTTGGCCCACGAGGATGAGCTGAGGCACGGCTGGGGCTAGGATGCACTAAAAATAAAAGTGACAAAAGCAAACATTGCCTTTTGCCAGGGTGGGAGGGTGTCTGCAGAGAGGGGCCAGGTACAGCCAGCGGCTGCAGAGCAGAGAGGGGCACGGGCTCTCCTCCTCTGGGTTGTTTTGGGCTTTTCTTAAAAGGCACTTATTTCAAATCCTATCTGCTTCACACCTTAAAATTGCAGCTTTTCCCTCGTCGTGTCGCGGTAGCCACGTTTCAACAGGTCTGGGAACAGACTGCAAGGGGGAAAACAGGGAAAACCTATGGAGGGAGAAATGTCTCCACCTCCTCCCTCCCCTCCAGAGCTCTGCTCTTGGTTTCGTTTTCTAAGCCCTCGCAGCCAATACAGGAATGAGGACGGAGGTGGCCCGGGCCCTAAGGCGGACAGGGACAGGACGAGGTGACAAAAGTGCCACGTCTGGCCGGGGCTGCGAGGCTGGCACTGCCCGGCAGCTGCTGAGCCACGCCAGTGACTTCCTCCTCTTCCTCCTCTTCCTCCTCTTCCTCCTCTTCCTCCTCTTCCTCCTCTTCCTCCTCTTCCTCCTCCTCAGCGAACACAACCCGCCTCTCCCCCACCTCATTCACCGGGGTTTTTTATCAGCAGCAGGAGAAGGGAAAGCAGCTTTTTATTTCTGACTCCGGCCATCCCCCATGTGCGGCTCCAGCAGGGAGGGATAAAATTATTGTGTTTCAAGGCATTTCTGCTCCACATATAAAGTTACTCAGCGTTTACAGGCCCAGGTCTTTAGGGATATTTTTATTCTGTGCCTGTTTTGCTGTGCCCGAGAGTGACGTGTTGTGCTGTGGATGCTTCCAGTTAACAGTGCCTGAATGTAAACAATGCTTTTATTTACGAATCAAGAGGGGTTTTTATTAGTTATGTTCACAAAAATGCGTTCATGTTCTGATTTTCTTGATGCAGAAATGAAAGTACCTGAACTCCACGTAAGGGAGGGGTTGGTGAGCAGAGGGCTCTGGCTGCACTGTGCTGTATAAACAAAGGGCTGGTTTGGAAAGCAGACCTAGAGGAGTTTGAAATGCATTTATTTGGGCCAGAACCCATCTGTGCCTACCAGTAATGGATTCACAGAGCAACTGTGTGTTTGCTGAGCTCACAGGCCAGCAGGTTTGCTGTATGGTACATGACTTGCAGCAATCCATACAGAACAGGGACACGTGTGCTCACATCTGGAACGTGTCAGCCATGAAGGCAGGGATTGAATAGTGACCTTGCTGGCACCTGGCACTGTCTGGATTTCAGGGTANGAAAGCTTTATCCACACAGAAAAAAACCTATTTCTTTAAATGGGAAATATGCAATGGAAGCAAACCCCAAGGCTGTACCAAGAAACACCTTTCTGAGCCTTTCAGGGTACCCATAGTACCCCATTGTCCATCTCTCACAGTTTCCAAAGGCTCCACAGTTCTGGAAGCAGCACTTTTTCCATGGTGCTGGAGAGCACTTGCAGAGCTCCATTTTTGAGGGCTGGGCCAGAGCATTGCCCCAGAGTCTGATTTAAAGCCCTGTGCTCACCCAGAAAAACCCAGGGCCTGATTTGGCAATACCCTCACTTGAGCAGAGACTGGTGAGAAAAGTGGATACCAGGAACTTCAATTGTGTGACCTGGTAATGCCCAGAGGCTCCAGCCTGTGACAAAAATCTTGCTGGTCAGGAAAATTGCTTAAAAAGGGGGGGGAAGAAAAAAAAAAAACCCAACCAACCAAACCCACCGTCTGTCCAGACTGCTAACTAAATAACCTGTCAGCTGCAATAATTCTGCAAAAGATGCTCTCAGAAGTGCTTTTTACTGTGAAAATGGTTATAAATAATAATAAAGAAATGCATCTGTGTGTACTTTACAAAGCAAGTAAAAAATTTTTTCCTCTTCAAGCCCGTGGTCTGTGAATAATTTGTGAACAAGAGGAGCAGCTCCATCTATCTTACACAGTGTTTGTTACAAATCATTTGCTCGTGTGTTAATCTTCCTGTCAGGGTGGGAGCAGCAAATCCTCCTCGGGTTTTTGTCTGCTGAAAAAATTCTGTAGATAAACATGAAAAAAAAAATTGATTGATAAGTGAGAGGTGTAGGGGTACATCTTGGGGATGAAAGTGCTGCTGAGCCTGCGGTGGAGGGGCTGTGACAGCCCCTAAGAGGCAGCTGCTGCAGGATTGCTGGCTGGCACACAGCGCTGAGCCACGGGGGCTGATAATTGTGTAGGAAAACGAAAGCCAAGACAAAAAGACCACCTCCAAAACCTGCTTCCCTCCCAGGGCAAACAGCCACGACCCGAGAGAAACGCGTCAGAGCATCCCAAGTTGGGGAAAACTCTTCTGGAGCTCCCGGGAGTCCCTAGGTGGCAACACTGCTCCTCCAGGAGCCTTGTCCTGGGCGAGAGCTCCAGCCCAGAGAGACCTCAAACCTCCCCTCGCCAAGAAAACACAGGGAAACGGGATTTGTTTAATGCTGGCAAAGAAAAAGTGTAAACGTGTGATTGCTGGGAGGCTCTGCCATCTGAGGGCTAACTAAAAGAATGACCAAAAAACACCAACAATGTGTTTTTTTAAAAGGGAAGAACAGGAATTTAAAGCCAGTTGTGATGCTGGGAGATGAGACTTGTGATTTTTAAGTACTTTGGGTTGCCACACCTGGTTTTCAGGGGAAAACACCATCAGAGACCACCAGATAAAGAGATTTTGGAGTAAATCCTGCTGATAGCATCTGTTAGATCTGAGAGGGCCATTAACTTTTTCCTTTTAATCTATGTTTATTTTCTGCTGGCTCTCAGTGCTCACTGACTGCTCCATCACCAAAATCCAAACCTCCCAATAAAAGTTGCAATTATGTCAGAGATCAGATAATTTCCCACCTCTTGATAAGGTGACCTTTGGAGCTGGCTAGCACAGTAAAAATGGAGGATTGCAAATATTATAACCAAATATACAATTTGAATTTCATCTCGGGTTAATTACCTGAGTCGTCCACATCTGTTAGTGACAATAAATTACGGCAGAAATGGAGAATTTAGTTGCAATGCTACTGCAATACCCATTTTTGGATGATGTGCTGGTCGAGTATTATCCACTGAAGAGATTCATGAATAATTTTGAATAACTGGACCAATATCTTTAGAAACCAAGCAATTTGCAAACGGGGAGAAAGTCTCAAATAAATTATACATTGTGGCTTTTCCCCGCAGCTCTGGAAACGGATTTAATTGCCTTATCACACTCCCTACCAGATCTTTTTCCTCCCCCTGACAAATGTGAAATCTCCCCTCCTGTTTTGCCAACAAGACCACGATGAGATCAATGAAGCCGGACCCTGCTGCCCAGCCGGGCAGGGCGCTGTGGCTTAGAGCAATTAATCATTTTACTAAATACAAATGATGCGGCCAGGGGCCAGGGAAAGAGCCAAATGAGCCCGGGCGAGGCCAGCCCAGCCCCGGCCGGAGGATGCTTCTGTCCAGGCGCGGATGAAGCGGCTGCGGGCGGGTGCCCCCCCCATGTCGCCGCCCATGTCGCGATGTCGCGACACCCGCGCCGTCTCGTGTGCCCGGAGCCCTCCTGTCCCCATTTGCAGCCACCTGACCCCCTGTCAGTGCTGAGAGGTAAGGGCGGGTTTTAAGAATGTGCTCTCCAATATTGCCAGGGTAGGAAGCTGAGAGCGTGTGAGGAAACCCGGGGTCCCTGCGGGGCCGTGGTGGGTGCAGTGATGGTGTCACAGCCCTGGGGGCTGGATGTGGCTCTGTCCTTACATTTTGTGTCGGGCAGTGCAGGATGGAGAACCTGGCCCTGCCTGCACAGTGAGGGTGGAGAGGCCCTGGCACAGCCTGTCCTGGGAGGGGGTGGATGCTCCATCCCTGGAAACATTCAAGGGCAGATTGGATGGGGCTTGGAGCAACCTGGGCTGGTGAAAGGTGTCCCTGTGCGTGGCAGGGCATGGAAAGAGAAGGTATTTCAAGGTCCCTTCCAACCCAAAACCTTTGGTGATTGTTCTAGGATATGGGGAGTCCTGCTGAGGCTGGTGAGACCCCTCTGCCCCACAGCTCCCCTGGCTGCATCTTGCTCTGTGTTCAGGGATGGAGGGATTTGGCCAAGGCCAGCCTTGGAGGCATTTCCAGAAGGAGCTTTGTGATTTCCAGCATCTTCTCCAAGCACCAGAGATGCAGGAATTGTGGAGATGTTCTCAAGGGACTCAGGGCTCTAGAGCTGGGTTTGGGTCTGTGCCTGTTGTTGGTGGGGGCAGGTGCAGGTGAGGTGCCTGTTTTAGCAAGACCTGACTTTATGGGGCTGGGATTTATCTGGTGATCTCAGGAGGATGTTCCTCATAGTGAGGAGCATTCTCTTAGCAGGGCAGTAACCTGTCCAGCCTGAACTCGTGCCAGTGCTGCTGGGATTTGAGATGTCCACGGGATTTTGTGCCTGTTAATGGGAATGTTGCAGGTTGTCAGGCTGCTGGTGCTGTTTTGAGATGGGTGATGTGGAGGATCTGCTCGAGGGCTGCCTGCACACCAGAGCCAGGCTGGACCCCCTGGTCAGACCCCGGTGTGGATCATCCAGGTATGGAATGGGAGCAGTTTGCTTGGAGCTGTCATAGGAACACAGAGCCAGGACTCGATTTCCCCATGTATATTAATCAATATCACATTTCATTTGCTGTTTTATCATCCTGACACTTGGTATTACTGCAGCTCCTCACAGCTCGTGGTTTACAACCCTGAATAACTTGATCTCAACAACAACCTTCATACCTTACCTCTCCCATCCCTCTCCCAGACCATCCCCACAAGTTCCCTGGGACACTGCTGATGACTTTTCTTCACACTGGCCTTTTGGTCTCACCCTTTCTTTCTGATGTTTCATCCAGTTGCTGGCTCAGGAGGCTGTCACACCTCTCCCAGACTCAGGATAGTTAAATGACTGTAAAAGCCTTGGGTGAGGGAGCTGGAGCTCTAAGGCCTTGATCCAAGTGAACTCCCTCAGCTGGACCATCCCTGTCCTTGTGACTGCTTCAAGGGAAGTGTTACAGAGCATCACATCTCTCTGTTGAGGTACACACACTCTTCCTCCTCACATCCTATTTACCACCCAGCTGGGAGTTTTAGCTTCTCACAGTTTCTACCAGACTTGCTGAGTTTTCATACCCAGCCCTTGGGAGCCCTCCTCTAAAACTGGCCCCATGTTTGCTGCCTCCCCTGCTCTGCTCCTGCCAGGCACTGAAGCAAAGGTTATCTGCTGCAGTTAATGGTTAAACAATGTTTTGTGCAAGTACTTTTACCCTTGCGTGAAAACCATCTGATCCTGGAGATTTATTCCTGTTGCTTTCCTGTTTATTTCAAGCAGTGGAGGAAGCAATGTCCTTTACACGTGTGACAGTCCCCTCTTGGCTCAGGGGTGTGAGGAGCAGAGCAGAGGAGAAAGAGAAGGCACAAAGCCCTTTATGGTAGTTCTTTTTTGCCAGGTAATCCAGACCAAGTGTCACGTTGTAAGACCAGTTTAAGGTGAAAAAATGCTCCCCCTCCCTCCTCTTGAGGAATCTTTCCCTCTTTGTTTTGTTCTCCTTCCCTCCTGCACGTCTGGGACACCTGGGGAGGGTTAGGAATTGTGAGGTGGGACAAGCCCAGTGGCCCTTTCCTATGATCACCAGTCTCCTGCCCCAGGGGACAGTACCAGGGGTCTGGGGAGGCTTGTCCCCACCCCAAAGTGTCCCTGTAATTCTGGAACATGGATATTCAACNGGAATCTTTCCCTCTTTGTTTTGTCTCCAGCCTTCTCCTTCCCTCCTGCACGTCTGGGACACCTGGGGAGGGTTAGGAATTGCGAGGTGGGACAAGCCCAGTGGCTCTTTCCTATGATCACCAGCCTCCTGCCCCAGGGGACAGTACCAGGGGTCTGGGGAGGCTTGTCCCCACCCCAAAGTGTCCCTGTAATTCTGGAACATGGATATTCAACTCTCATTGCCTTTGTCAGAGCTGGTCCCTGGCACATGCAGGTCTGTGTCCACCAATGAGCCAGAGGTTTGGAGGAGACCCCCAGCACCTTTTGGCTGGGCTAGCACCAGGGACAGCTGGGTGGGAAGAAAGGTGGATGTAGGGATGGGCACAGAGGAAAACACCACATTTAGAGTTTCCTCATTCAAACCTGACCCACCTATCAGCCCTTGGAAGACTTTCCATTTGCTTTCTAAACTCTGTGGCCTAAATGTCCTATCATTTGCCCAGCCATAAATAGCTGAGAATTAAACAGGCTGTGCTGCTTTTTTGGCTAATAGATACATCCTCCAGTGCTGCAATCTTATCTTCAAATCCCACTGCTGTTTGCATTGGAGATCAAGACCTCAAGCTGACTTTTTCTTTCCAAGATTTAAAGTGCTGGCAGAACATTCAGTTGTGCAACCTCCATTCAGAGGTTCTCAGGTCTTGGTCATGGGGCTAATTTTTTGCCCTTTGACAGCTGCTGTAAATCAATATAGCAGCTGGAGGTCACTTGTAGTTAATCAGTAACCAGTCCTGGCAGAGGGGAAAACACTAAACACTTGGTATTAAAACAGGCTCTAAACTGGATGTTCTTGCTCAGGCTGACATTTCCACACCTATGCTTTTAAAATCTGGCTCCATCCAGCCTTAACAGAGGTACCAGCCTGGCCATGATCTTTTCCTGGTAATTATCCAGAGGGAGAATTTCCCAGCACATGCACGTGCACAAATTACAGCCAACTGAGGTACAAGGTGCTTCAGGTGGAGGAAGTGGGTCCTGTGGTGCAAGGTGCTCATTTGGTGCCAGCTGAATTAATCCTCCTTTTTGCAGGAAATAATTTAGTGTTGGCTGAAGCCGTGTATGACCTTAATCACAGCCACCTCCCTCAAAACTGACACCCATGGCCAGGGGGGAATTCTTGCAGGGGTCCCTAATTTCTTTTAAAACAAGTGGAAACTGAGCTCTTAAATACCTTTGCTGTCTGAATCACGTTCCAGTGGCGTCATCAGCGCTGTTTGCTCCTTGTTCTGGAGCTGGCTGCCCATTAAATCTTCTGCCTGACCTCATCTGGAGCCCCTGCAATGACAACATGCTCAATTGCCTCTTTCCTTTGAGCTCAGCAGCTCTGGGCGCTGTGGGTGATGCAGGATCTGTCTCTGAGTAATCACCCAGCAGCTCTCTGTGCGTGCAGCTCCTCATGCCCTCGTGCCCTGCCTGTGTGGCACCAGCCCCACGTACAATCCCTGTGCAGCAGCCACACGTCATCACTTTGCTGCTGCTGCTGTTTGTCCCCTGTTATCAGAGTGAGACACAGCTCCTGTGACCCCTGTTGGGATCCAGGTGTCCCGTCCAGCTGCAGGGTTTGTGGATTTGGTGGTTGCACTTCTCACCCTCACCCCAGGCTGGGAGTGAGGGAGGTGGGCACCTGATGCTGGTTCAGGGCTGTCATGTACCCATCAGATCCATCCCTGAGCCCTGGGGAACTCCTGCAGGTCTCAGACCCAGCCAGTGTGGGTCTGTTCCCAGCTTCTTGGTTTGACTCGACGATCTTAGGAGGTGTTTTCCAACCTTAATGATTCTATGATTCTGTGTTGCTTCCTGAGCCAGGGTCTGTGGGGAATGCTGTCTCCTTCCTGTCTGCATGTGGAGGAAAGCTTTGACATCAGTCAGTGGCCACAGCCATGTGGCTTTCGAGGTGGCATCAATCCCCCAGCTCTTCCCTGGAGCCTCACACATGCACTGGTGCTCCTTCTGAGCCCACAGCCATGCAGGGAAAGGACTCAAGGAGGCTTTTCCCTTTCTCTCCCTCCTCTCATACACTTTATATAAACTTTAAATACTGGAATTCCCTTCCCACTTTCTGACAGGCTGAAAGAAGGACCCCACAGAGCGGGCTGGAACCTGAGCTCATGAGCAGCACGGAAGGAACTTCCTGGTGAGGAACCACAGGCATGTGCCCATTAGTCCTGAAAGGTGGAGCAACATCCTCTAGTCCCAGGCAGCAGCTGGACTGGTCAGGCTCGAATTTTAGGCTTCTTAAGGGTTTAATAAGAGGCTGAACTAAAATACTAGCTTTGAATGGAGAGCTGAATTCTTCAAGGTCAGGAGGTGGAGAGGCTTGAGGTTGGGGTCAGTCCCATGCCACGGAGAGGTGTGGTGCTCCCAGCACTGCCAGGAATGTTTTCTTTTCCTGGTGAGCAGCTGAGGGATGCCTGTGGCACTGCCCCTTCTGCCTCAGGGTACCTGTGATGGTTCTGTGCAGTGGGGAACAGCCAGGGGCACCCCGAGGGCTCACAGGACCCAGTCACGTCTGCAGGTTTGGGCAGGAGCTACACGAGAGTGGCTGTGCTGTGTTGGGGAGTTGGGCTGGTCTGCTCAGCGTCCATCTCACCCCACCACATTGGAAAACTGACCCAGAGTGTCCTCCAGGACTCCCTGTGCAGGAAAATCCTTGCACACCAGGCCTTAGTGCCCCGAGGGGGCTGGCAGACACCTGACACCTTGCATAGCCCTGGCTCTCAGTGCCTCAGAGCACTTGCATGCTGCAGGTTTTAAGTGCCTGCTGCCTTCCCAGGGGATTCACCAGGAGGGAAAGCCAAGAAAGCACTTTTGAGCCAAGGCTGTGCTGGCTGGAACAGCAATCCTCTGCTTTCTGCTCCCAGCTATGTTTGCATCCCAGCTCTTCTGAAGAACCAGCTCCATGTCTCCCAAGTCATTCCAACCCTCCTGAGTGGCTTCAACACTCCCATGCTTGCAAAATCCCTTAACTTCAGGGTAAAAGGAGCCGTACAAACCCTGTCTTTATTAAACCTTCATCCTCCAAAACCTTTGTGTTAGTATGGCAAGAACATGCCACTTCCTACAGGTTGCTTAATAAATCATAGCTGAGCCAGTGGTGGCTGCCACAGCCAGGGATGACCCAGTGGACATGCTGGCTGCTTCAGAGGGCAGCAGGGCCAGCATCTCCCATCTGCAGAAAATGGTCTCCACAAGAACATACACAAACATAATTGGAGGGTTTTTTCACATACACTTAGGAGAGGTACAACAAAAAACCCAGCAGGTATTTTCTTGGTCAGCAAAGCCTGGTCCAGACTTCTCTTTCCCTTCCGTGCAGCTTCTTGTGGAATTATCCAAATAACTGGAGATTTAGATCCATTCCTGTTGCAGGAACATTTCAGAAATAACCCAAGCCCAAACCACTGAGAGAGGAGCCCAGTTCTCCATCCTGCAGTGGTCTCTACCCACAGCTTGGCTGCTGGTGCAGAGCGTGGAACCAGGGGAAGCAGAGCTGCACTCACACCCGACGCTGTTTCTCTCCCTGTGAGTTTTCCTCCCTGCAACAACCAAACCCTCCACGTGCACAGGCTTTGGGGGGTGCAGATATCCAGTGCCTGCCTGTTTAATGTCCTTCCCCAGCCCCATCACAGGCCTGCAGTACAGGTGCCCAGTGCCAGCCTTGGCTGCCCTACAGTCAGCCCATTAGATGGCACCATGGGGCAGCATTGCCTGCACCTCCCCGCCTCCCTTCCTCCCTCCCTTCTCACCCAGACTTGTCTTGACACTGCTCCAGCCCTGAACAGGCCCTTTATGCCTTTAGGCTCTGAGCTCTGCCACAGTCACTTGGCTGAGCCCACAGAACAAGGAGCAGGGACAAGGCTCACTGTGCCATGTTCACCCCTCTTCCCTGCAATCACAGTCCTCAGCAAGGCAGGATGTCTCCAGGATTAGCCTTTTCTTTATTTAAAGATTTTGTAGAGGCAAATGTTACATTTTTTGGACACACAGATGTTAAAATGATTGATCCTATGTGTACTCACCTGTTCCCACCCACAGCCCGTGCTGGCTGTCTCAGGGAATTTGTTCACACACCTATATACAGTGGCCCGGTGGAAAGTGTATTCTGAGGTTTGAAAGACTCTAAAAAGGCTCTAAAAGGGTGACACTGATAAAAGCCTTTGAAGTGTCCACTTTCTTTGTTTGTGTTTGTGCAGTTCAGATTCAGGAGCTTTATGTTCTGCCACAGCTTGCAGACTGTGGATGTCACTTTTTAGGTTGAATTTTGTTCAGATTAATCTCACTTTCCTCTCTCCTATATAAAAGCGGGGTTGCTACTGAAAATAAGCAATAAATCACTGTGTATGCTCAGGTGTAGAGGCTTTTTAAAAGCAAGACAGCTGGCAGCACACTGCTGTCCTTCTGGCTTGGACTTTTTGTGATAGACAATATATTGATTGAAACTTAAATAGGGAACGAGGGTGTTTGCTGACCTTGTTCTGGTGACAGAAATGTCATTTCAGGGTGAGACTGCCTTGAGCTTTTACAGGGACCTGTTGTTCTGGGCATAGGATCAAGGGAATTTCTCTTGCAGTAAGGATTGCAAGATAGGTAGTAGTTGCCATTTAAAAATTAGGTTTTTAAAAGAAAAAAAAAGAAAATTGCTATTAAAAGAAGCAAACTCATAATGCATAGGGTGGTTAAATGTGCACAATTGTAAATATGGACAATAATTTACAGGCTTTTCTCTTGAAATATTAGTGATGCTAAAAGAAGCCAAGCATGTGACTTACAACAATGAACCAGACTGAAAATGCGACAGATTAAATTGACATATATTTCTTTATGTGTACCAACTAGCCAAAAAATGCTATGAATTCTGTCATTTATGATGGAAGCTAGATAAAAATTGAATAATTGCTGAAGTGAGTCACCTAGTTAAATGGCACTCCTATATGGACAAATTGATTTAAATGCAAGATTAATGGCCTTTTGCTGCTGGTTTACATGCCTGCCAAAGACCAAACTATGTTGTTTCTAAGCATCATTAATGGGTTAAAATAGGGGTTCTGCATAATTCCTACAGTGTATCTTCAAACAGCGTGTTTAGTTTGGCACTAGCCTAGCACTTGTTAGCCCTACTAACACACGGATCAGGGCGGCTCACACGTGTGAGGGAGGTTAATGCAATCCCAGGAACTCTTTCAAAAGCTCACAGGTTTTCTTGTGGATGACTTCACGGAGCTTGCGCACGCGCCGGAGGCTGGAGGTGCCCACAAAGCTGTCTGGCTGCAGGACAGCCATGCCGTTGTGGACATCCCCCATGATGATGAGCTGGCCATCCACTGTGGTCATGTTGGGGCATGGGCAGCTCCAGTCCATGTTCAAAAGTGTGATTTCTAGTGGTTCCTTCCCCAGGAATTTTAATCCCATTTTTTCATCCTTGAGAATCTCCTCCACTGTCACCAGGGCATGTCCTGAGTCTTGGTCTTCGGTCAGCTCCGTGATGCGGCCCAGGATGACAAAATCACTTTTGCAGAAGCTGGTCACCAGCTTCTGGCGGGGTTTGCAGGCCTTGCAGTGCGTGTTCTTCGGGAAGGGGCACATCTCCTCGCAGGCCTCCCGGCTCTCAAAGTTGTTCTCGTTGCCTCCACACCCGCCGTAGATGAAGGACTGGCACTGCTTTGTCAAGCTGTTGTAGGCCCACCTGGGCTCGTAGGCCTTGCAGTGGCCTTGAAGGGCTGGCAGGTTGCAGATGTTGATGGGGCCATTCATGCACGTTAGCATGCAACTCTCGTAGGTCTCAAAGTGGTTGAGGTTGCTGTTGCAGTTCCCATAGATGAAAGTAAAGCAGTTGTTTTTCTTGGCGTCATAGTACCACCTGGTCTGCTCTTCCCCACAGTCTTCACTGTCCGGCTGCTTCAGGCACTCGTCGGTTGGAAAATGTGTTTTGTTCTGGGAAGCCTCCTTGGATGTGGGCTCTCTTCTGATGACCGACAAAGGGAAATCTGCCCGGATGAGGCCCCCGCTGTTCTGGGCAGTGCAGGTGTAGATCCCTGCATCCTGCAGCTGCGTGTTGTAGATGACCAGCTGGGCGATGTTGGTGACCACGACGTTCCCTCTGACGTGGTTTGGCTTCATGATGACTTTGTCCTTCCCATCGACCTGCTTCTCCCACGTGATTTCTGGCTTGGGTCTCCCCGTGACGTCGCAGAGGAAGCTGACGGTCTCTCCCACATAGACAGACTGATGGACAGGGTTGTTCACCAGCGCAGGGGGCAGGACATCAGCGACCGTGGTCTCGGAGTAGGCGGTGGTAGGGCGAGCTGTTGTTTCTGGGGGGATAGGGCTGGTGTTTGGCCAGGTGAGATGGTACCTACAGGTGACCACGTTCAGTGTAATGCCTTTGATGCAGGCCTCTGCATCCATGTAGCACTTGTTGTAGTAGGTGAGCCCGTCAGAGGCACAGGTGAAGCTCGGCTCCTTCTCACATCTGTCCTTGCACTTGCAGACGGGCTGCCCATCCCAGATGTCGCACTCTGAGCCTTGCTGGATGCACATGAAGCGGTCACAGGTTGCCTCTTTGGGCATCCCCACAGGCCCCTTTTTCCCCTTGATGTCCATGTACCGGGCAGCCACACAGCTTTTGGTTCCACAGACATTGGGGCAGCACTTCTCAAAGGTCTCACACTCCTGTGGGAAAGGAAAATAACCTGATCGTTACTGGGAATACAGTAAAGGCCTTTTTGGAGACTCAGCAAGCAGAGAGCCCAGAAACTCAGCACTGCCACAGATATCCATGGTCTGAAACTCAGTGCCTCCCGTCAGTTAGTAGAAACATCCTCTCAGCATTTCCCAGTTAAAGGAGAAGGCTCTTGGGAAGGAAAATGTATTTCTGTTTCTTAAACACAAACCTCCTCATAAGTCTTTACCCCAGAGTCACATGGACTGCTTGACTGTGAACCAACCACCCCCTTTCCATGCTCTCTGAAATGCCTGAGGACAAGCCCTGAGAAACAAGAGCAGATGGAAAGTCTTATCATATGGCTGTAGGCAGTAATCCTTCTTATTTTCCACAGAAGTATGTAAAGTATTATTTGAATTCCCTGAGACTAACAGCCGTCTCTTGGAGGTGAAACTGCCAAAGATTTGTAATTGCTCACATTGTAGAGGAAATAATAGAATATCTCAAAAGTAAGGTAATACTTGCTCCAAAAATAATTTTTCTATGGTATTTAGAAAAACAAACCCCAAACAGCTCATTATGGCTTCTCTGTCCTATTTTAGTCCTATTTTCAAATGCAGCATCGCTCTTCTAGTGATTTATTACACCCCGCCTCAGCCACAGTCAGCTCTAAATTGTGGTTAATTTTAGCAGAATTTTCATCTTCTGTGCAGAAAACGTATTTGATATGTGTGATCAGGGTTGCTGAGTGGTTATGGATTACTTCAAGGGACCAGGAAAACTGCTACCATGTGCCCAACAGGGCACACTTCCACTGTGTGTTAAACCTCTACAACCCCCCTAAAATCCATCAGCTTTCTCCGTAAGCAAGAACAAAATGGTTTTTAAGCTACCAAGCTAAAGAGCTTCCCCTGAATCCAGTATCTTTTCCTTATTGGGAAAAAGATGACCTAATACCAAAACTCTTTCCCCATTTCTGCTGCACATTACTAGGTTTCAGAGGCAAAGCTAGAAACCAGGATTGGGGAGGTTTTCAGCTGGGGTTAAGCAGTGTGACTTGGCAGAGTCCTTGGTTGCCTCAGTGCACTCACTCCATCCAAAGTCCCAGGGCTCTGTGCTGCCACTAGGCTAAGGAATATTTGCAGCCAGTGGCTTCTGGCTTTCAGGTTTTGATGAGTAAATTATTAAAATATCATCGTCTGCTGCTGCTGGGGGTTTCAAAGTGTTTCAGTGTTCATTGCTGCACCTGGTAGTTGGAACAGAGGCAGCTTATTTGGGAATGGCAAAAGTAAAAAGAGCACCTTCATTTCTAACACATGGGATCCATCTGAGTAAATGTCTTTGTTTACTTATGGCCAGAATTTTTGTCTTTTTTTTTCCCCCCATCTTAGCATTGCAGAAACAACCTGGCTATGGAGCACAAACCCAAACACTTTTTTCCAGCACAGTAAATGTTCCTGTCAGCCAGGTTTGGGCTGCAGAAGCTTTGTCATGGGGCACATTGTAAGAGGTAGGACAAGCAGGTATTTTCAGATGCCAGCTTGAGCTAGCAGTGCTGACAGGTTGAAAAATGAATTTTAGGGTGGTAAGCTAAACACATTTTGAGCTGGAAGCATCCCACAGAACATCTGCCTGGTCATTTTAGCTATGCCCTGTTCTGCACCCCAAGCAAGCTTTGCACTTCAAATGCAGCAAAGGCAAATTATCAACATGTTAAATTAAATTATTTCATACAGAATTCCTTCCAGGAATATAAAACATTGATGATGGCCACCAACAACAAAGAGCACGACGACACTGTTAAAATACTACAGATTGGCCCCAGGGCATGCTGAGTTCTGGAGTATCAAATTCAGACATTTCGTTTGACATGAAAACAAGGAAAAAGATCAAACAGAGTGAGCGCTACACCCACACCAGCAAAAGTGACAGCCGGCATCCACCTCCCCTCTGAACTGATAACTCATCAAACCTTTTCTATGTTAATTAGGTCACGGGTCAATTCAACCATGCACTGTCTGCATTGGTCCTGCCCGGTGCCAGCGCCCTTCCAGCCAGGACAGAAGGCTCCCTCCAGACCCCCAGAGCCCCAGCAGTGCCCGTGGCACAGACACAGAAATGTGCATCACTCACCAGGTCAGCGTCGCACTCCCTCTTGCAGGTGCTCTGCGCATCCACCCACAGGTTGGGGTTCATGTCATTGGGGCAGATCCCAGCATGGGAGTAGCGGATGGGAGGCAGGGCTCTCCCCTTCAGGGACACCTCCAGAAGCAAGAGGACACTGCTCTTCCCCAGAAAGATCCACATGCACCGAGTGAACAGCACCAACAACATCTCAGAACTTCTCCAGGGCAGTGGCAGTGTCCGAGCTGGAAGTAGTTCTTGTTTGCTTGCTTGGTGTTGCTTTTTTTTTTTTTTTTTTTTTTTTTTTTTTTTTTAACCTTAAGTTTTTGGGGAACCCACATGCAC
>VYXF01004960.1:557856-599151 GCA_013397295.1 Polioptila caerulea | reverse complement strand
TTTTTTTTTTTTTTCTTTGTAAGCCTGAAGTTTTTGAGGAACCCAGATGCACCTGACTTCGGTAAAAACTTCAGCAAGCTCCTCTGCTGCCTCTGTCGATAGTGCAGTTTGGTCTGGACCTCATTGGATTAAAGGTCCTAGGAAGTCACCCCCTTATTTTAAGAGAAACGCTACTTGTGTGAGCAGAGTTAGCTCTATTTATACCCTGCCTCTGTTAACAAGTCAGAAAAAGTAAACTTGATTTCTTTGACAGGCACACGCTTCCTATGTCCTGGTGGCAGTCAGACAGATTTGTTGCAAGAAAAAAAAGCTGGAAAGAGTTCAAAAGGCTGGAACTGGCATGGTGGGACCCCTGCATGTTTCTGAATGCAGGGAGGCCTTCTTAACCCCTTTAGACCTAAAGTACTTCCCTATGCTAAGAATGGCATTTACTTCTGAAAGGGGACTTGTCTAAGTAACCCGCAGTCAGGGGATTTCCCCACGGCAAGGGGCTACACAATCACTTGCTAAAAGGAACAAATAATAGGATTGAAGCAATTAAAGCCAGAATATAATATTTTAACAAAGGAAGTAGGGAAGAAATAACTTATTTAAACTTAAGATCAACAAAGCAGAATGTCTTCGTAACTTCTCCTGGGGCTCCTCCGGGCTTTTTTCTTCTGTTTGGTTGGGAGATTTCCATGATGCTAAGTTTAATGCTGCCTTCCAGTCCCACCAGGAAGATGTTAAAAGTGTCCCTGAATTCCTCCACATTTCCTGACAGCCAGATCCCATTGTACAGTGCATTGCTGACCCCATTAACAGCAACAACAAAAAAATAGTAGAAGTTCAACTCTATGGAAACCTGCATAAAGGAATGTACAGCATTTTTGCATTGGGAGGTGGGAGGGAAACTCAGTCAAACTGAGTTCCTCATTCCCTAGTTATTAAAGCAAGGGGCTGATCCTGCTCATGCTGAACACGTGCCAAAATCCAGAGATGAGTGGCAGAAGTCTGAGTTGCTCAGCACCTTCCAGGATTAGGGACTCTGGGCTGAGTTTTGGGCTAGCTTGGGTGGATCCTGAGTGTTGCTAAGAGCCTCCTGGAAGAATCAGGTAAGTTTGCATCCCTCGTGTTCCTCAGGGCTGGGCCAGCAGTGCTGTGCCTGGGTAGGAGGGAAGGGCAATGCACCCACCCCATGCCCGGCGCTGAGAGCTGCACAGCCAGGCAGAGTCACCCCTTACTTCTTGCCATGGGGTTTATAAATCCAGGGTTATTTTTCGTGGCTGAGTTTGGACCTAAT
The DNA here is from genome assembly GCA_013397295.1 of Polioptila caerulea. Lineage (NCBI taxonomy): Eukaryota > Metazoa > Chordata > Aves > Passeriformes > Certhiidae > Polioptila > Polioptila caerulea. Next base: position 597,869 of record VYXF01004960.1, on the reverse strand, counting down.
TCTCCCCTGAGTGTTGATGGCTGCCAACCAGTACAACCAAGAGTGAACTGGGTCACCATGGGGCTCCTGCTCCTCCCCTGGGGCCAGGCAGCAGAGCACAGTGACCTGGGGGTGTTTCCCGGGATCACCTCCGGGAGAAAGGGAGGGCAACCTGGAGCCGACCTGCCCCGGGCTGTGCCATTTCTGTAGCAATCCACGCTTATAAAAGGGACTGTTTCAGCTCTGATTTGTGTGCCTGCATTAACCATATGCACAGTATTTGAATTTCACGGGACGTGCAGAGCAAAGTTGTCCAAATTAGCCATATATAAGGAGAGAAGTCAACTGCCAGGCAGCAGTTTGCTGTTGATTTATTCACTCTGAAATTTTAGAAACCTGCATGACACTTGTACAAAGTGCAACTGTGTGCTAAATGTTTTATTCAGTACTTGTTTACAAAGACAAATGCAGCACCCTGTGATGCCTAAAAAAGCCAACCAAAAATGACACATTCCCAAGAGGTACTTAAAATTCTTACAGCTCTATTAACAACAAAATCACATGTATTAGTGGTTCTGTTGAGTAAACAAAGACACTTTATATTGTAAAACTGACTACAGATAACCAGCTGTATGTGGGTCCTGAGCAGTGCAGGTATCTGGGGTGCTGGGGAAGCTGCCTTGTGGACCTCAGCAGCCACTGCACATGCAGGGAGTTTTCCCTCAATCCATGGCATTGCCACAGAATAGCCATGGATGTGATTTTTCCCTGCCAGCTTTAGTCTCTCCTGGCTGTTTTACCCCCTTACCTGCTGGGCCAGGGGTGGATCTTAGAGCCTCCATCTCCTCTCCTGGTGCCAGACAGCCATGTCCTTGCTAGTTTTGATGAGTGTCACACTAATGTGGGCCTCTGTAGGTGGAACTCTGTTCCAAACAGGAAAAAACCAGCACTATCTTATTTTTAACTGTCCCTGACTGGGGATCCCTTACCCAGAGGCACATTTTGGCTGTGGGGGAGCAGAGTGGGGCTCTCTAAAAACAGATACTGGTTTGCACCAGACAGACAGAGCAGTCTTCTGCTTTGCTATGTGCTTCTCCATCCACAGGGATATTCTCCAGTGACAGGTAAGTCCCATTGCAGCTTTCTGCTTTCAGCTCTGAGGGATCAGGTTCCTGGATCAGTCCCTTGGCCACTTGAGCTCAGCCAGAGGAGAGGAAAGCATTGCCATCAATCTCCCTGTGAACGTGGGCAGACAGCTCCAGAGGGCAGGGGAAGCAGTGAGGGCTCCAAACACCCCTCGACAGCTGCCCCATTCCTGCCAGGACACCTCAGAGATGCTGTTACCCAGCCTGAGGAGCACATCCAGGAGGGAAACCACCATGCAGGCTGCCCCAGGTTGGCTCAGGGACAGTGGGGACCCTGATTGTCCCAGCACTGACAGCCAAGCTCTGACTAACGCACTCACTGTGCCCTGGGTTTGGTTAAGTTAGTTTAACTCCAGGGACCTCAGGGGATCTGACTGGACACTCCACAACACCACCAGTTAATGTCAGTTGAGAACTGGAGTCTCTGTCAAGGTCCCCTGGCCCAGTTTTTCTGTTTCTCCTTGTGTATAAAGCACTGTGCATTTTTTCTTTAATATAAGCAATAACATGATCCCCATTCTCCATTGCTATGAGCAAATCCATTATGAAAGCTGATTTTATGGCTTTTCTCAGCCTTGTCAGATACTGACATGATAAAGGTCTTCCCAAAAGAGATCAAGTATTAGAAGCAACTCTATTACTACTTCAAAATCCCCCTTTGTGATCAAGATGATGGAATGAGTCTACTGGATGAGGAACTGGGATGAACTTCTTTGGATCTCAAACAAACAAACCTGAGCCCTGATGGCACAAAGCAACATCCTGAGTCTGCTCCTAGCAGTGGAGACATTGGTGAGTGACCCAAAGTTCTGGTTAGGGTTGTTAACCTAGAACTGTCTTAACTGTTGTTGGATTTTGTGTAAATTATAATTTATTTGTCCTTTTTCCTGCCCTCCTTTTCTGTGTCAAATGTTAACCCAGAGTGTGGTGTGACACCTTTTAACTAAGGATGGAAACAAAATTCTCTGATGTGCAGAAAAGTATAATTTTATTTGGGCATTTTTCCTTAAGACACTGCTAAAGGAGCTGCAAACTGTTGATCAGATTATTAGGCCAGCAGTCCTCATCTGGAGTTATTCAGTGGAGGGTGGATTGATTTGCTGGTTTTATTGTGGAAGGCTCTTGGCAGGATCTGTCACTCAGTGATGTTAAAACTCCAGCTCCCATTGATCTCTTCCTCAGCACAGGGGCCCTTCCAGCCCCAGCCTCTCCTGCTCCCTGGGCCTGCTGCCACTGGCAGCTGGGTTTGCCAACACAAACACGAGCCACCCCCTCTCCAGACAGGCTGTGACCCATCATTGCTGGTGGCACTTTGCTGCCTGAGGCATGAAGACCCTGCCCAAGGGCTCCTGGCTGGAGTGGCAGTGCCATGGATGTCCCCAGCACATGCTGCAGATTGAGGCCAGAGGTGAAGGTTGGGTGCTGGACCTGCTCTGCCTCTGGGAGTAGCATAAAGGCTCTGTCTGGTCCTTGAGGCTGCCCTCCTCCTCCTCCTCTCATGGGACAGCTGGTGACAGCAGGGCCTGGTGCCAACTCCCTGCATTGCCCACATCATCAATCAGCCCCTTCTTCCAAAAGGGACACCCAAATCTGCCCTGCTCACAGGGAATCTGGCCATGCAGGCAGCTCCAAGGACATTGCTCTTCTTCAGCCCCACCATCACCATGCACCCTCTGTAGGTGGCTCCTTCTCCATGCACAGCTGAAAATATGATGCCTGTGCTCTAAAACAACCTCTTTCATTTGGACAGTAACGACGTTCCAGGCTGTATGTAGAGCTTATTGCACTCGAAGCTGATAGCCAGACATTTGAAAGGGAATGTCACTGCCAGATCCCTTTTGGTGCACAGCAGCCAACTGCTTGTCTCAAGCAGGAACATTGCTTCCCTAGAGAAACACAGATAATCCTTGGGACCTCAGCTTTACCTTGCTTTGGACTGCAAAGAGTCAAACCTTCCCCTTTGATATCCTGAACCTCGGCAGGACCTGCTCAGGGGATGGCCAGGGATCCCAGCTTGGATGCCTTTCCACAGCCCTCAGAAGACCACATGTCTCCTGCTGGCTGAGCGAGGAGGATTTTTGGCAGCACGAGATGCACCTCTGAACATCAAAGCACAGGCAAAGGCTGCTGTGCTGGCCACATGCTTTGGGAGCACACACACGTGGGCCAGGCAGATTTGGGCTGAAGGTGTACAATGGGAACAGCCTGTCTGGGTCCTCTTTGGCTCTCTTCATATTCATAATTAGCAGCAGAGGCATACTTCAGTTTTCCCCAAGTTAAGATAGAAATCTCCCTGTAAGCACCCAGAACTAACAAGTGCTGGTTTTGCCTTCTGAAATAACATCCCTGAGCAGATCCCAGAGAGCAGGGAAGGCTCAGGGGGCACATCTGGCACGGTGATTGCTCACCAAAAGGAGCTGCTGTTGATGTGCACGCTGCCTCACGTGCAGCTGCTCGGTAAGCAGGAGTTAATGTGGTTAGACAAAAGGGCTCACTTTGGGGGGGAAATCAATAATGTCAGGGAGTTTATTACACAGTTATGAGCCACCTGCTAGAACTCAGCATTAGGCCTGTGCTGCATTGTGTTTCGGGAAGAGCTGATGGCACTGCACTCAGACAGGGCCAGTGCCAGAATTATTATTTTATGCCTCAGCAGATGGCTTCTGCTCATGGGTTTTATGTTTGAGTGCAGACATACGACTAATTATCATTTGCTTTCTCTTTCTCTGCTAATGTAAGCTGGGCAGGAAGCAATTGCCAGTTTGATGATGGTTCATTATTGTTTGGTTTATTCTGAAATAGCACAGCAAGAGGCACCAAGGATACAAAGGAAGGTAATCAATGAGATACCTGTTATCAGTGAGATATGGGGAAAAACTGAGCTCAGAAGCTTGTCTTTCACCAGCCCATCTCTTTCTGTCTCTGTTTCAGAGACAAAGCTTAAGACATCCCATAGATAATTTGGACAGGTGATGTTGATATCCTTGGATTGTCAAGATTGCAAAGATGAAATGTTGGGAATGGGTTCATCCTGCCTTAGAGCAGGATGATCTAAATCACTTCCTAAAGTCCCTTCCAGCTCTGTTCTCTGTCTCTGTCAATGCTGAGTCACACCTTCCTCGAGCACCTTGTTTTGTTGCAGGTTTTAGGAGTTCACAGTTAGTTTTATGGCAAGCACTTCAGGGAACTGGCACCAAACCCATGGTGTGCCAATGGAGACGTTCCCATGGCTTGCAGCACTGCTGTGGCTGTGTGAGCCATAGCACAAAATCCTCAGGATTGAACTGGTACATTTGTTATTGTTCTTTATGACTTTCAGTTGTTCTGTTTGGTTCCAGCTCGGTTTGAATCAAAGCTCAGAACAAAAGTGAGGCTCAGGCTGAGTGCTCAGCACATCTTTCACCAGAGCTGGTGGTGTTAATTTACTTCCCTGTGTCGAACTAATGAATATTACTGAACCCATTGCACAGATTCACTTCAGTCTACAAATGACCCTAATTTAACCTCCCTTATTTACTTTTAGGAATTTAAAGCTGGGAGGAAATCACTTGCTGAGTATCAAATAGCAACAGCCACGGAAGGTTGGAGTCCCAAGACCCTGCTTCCAACCCCATGGGAACCATTTCCTTCTCAAAATGCAGGTTCAGTATAGAACAGTCATATTTCTTTTGTTTGTGATGTGATTCAATTTATATAAACAGTAAAGTTTTAACCTGCTGTACTAATTTAATTTAAACCCAAGCCTTAATTCCCTGTGACTTCAGCATGAAGGAACCATCTCTTTGTCACTCGGGGCTGATCTTTTTTTATGAACCTTTCAGTGGAGGAGAGTTTGTGAGGTAAGATTAAACTGCTGCAGATTTGCATGATTTTGTGCTCCATTTTGAGACTTTACCCTGAATCTGTGAAAGTTTGGAACCCTCATTGTGGCTGGGAGCCTCTCCAGGACATGCAGAGCAGCTCCCAGCGACTGGGCTTTTCATCAGGCAATGAGGGTTGGCTTCTCTAGACAACCTGGAAGTTCCAGAGCTCCTCCGAGGGTTTGGTATCCAAAACTTCACTATAAACAAGCTAATTTTCACAAAATGGAACTATTTCCATTTCTGCAGAAATTCGTTTAGCTAAAATTCTGTCTTCTTGGAATTTAAATCTAAATTAGGACAAAATTCCTTTTTAACTGAAGAGTTATTGCCCTGGTTTGGCTTTGCTGGCTGTTAGCAGTCCTGGCTGTTAGACAGCACATCCTCTGCCCGTGCCCAGAGGGTGACCTCTGCCAGGAGCAGTCCCTGCCTTCTAAGCTGGGCACATTAAGAGTCTTTCCAAGAGGTGAACTATTTTGTTTTAGTTTGCCCTGTGTGCCACCAGATCCAAGGCATCCCACAGTCTACACTGGTTGGACCCAGACAGTGTCAAACAGAAGGAGGTAGAGCAGCTCTTCGTGGCTGCTGATGCCCTTACTGGAAGTGTCCAAAGGAGCCAAAGTGCAGGCCTGGTTTGTAAAGGTGCTCTTCTTCTGGCATTCTTTCATCAGCACATCCCAACACAGGCTGGAGGTGCAAGTCTTCAAAGCAGTGATGACCCACTTGCATTGATCTTTTGGGCAGCTAGCCCATCCTTCCTGTCCTGGCAATGGCATGTTTGTCTGCATTTAATAGCTTTTTTTTCACCACTGCTCTTTCTGATTCCACCTACTTCAACATACATTCTTATTTTGATGTTTTATTTTTTTTTCACAGTCCACCTGCAGCCCACAGCACAGTAGAGTCTGCTGAGATGCAGCACTTTCTTTCCTTGGCAGTTTTGGAGATAATGGGTCCTGCCTGACACAGTGGTGGCTGGCAGAGCAATCCTAGGTTTCAGGGGTTCACATGGTTTAGTCATTACAACTTCCCTGCGCCTTTAGGGCCAGCACGTTTGGCTCAGTGCTCTGTCTCACCAGTTGCTGGGATTGTGTTTAATGACAGAGACAGCAGATGGTCTTTGAGCTGGGGGGTACAAAGGAACCAGAGCATCATTAGCAGGGAGTGTTTCAAATGCTCTGTAATGGCCTGATTTTCCTCCAGTTGAAGTCGATGTAAATATTCTACTGACTTCAAAGGGGAACCGGGTGAAGTTATGGCCAAGTACTCTTGGAAATCCCACCCAGTGCTTGATTTTTCTTGACCTGAATGGCAGTTCAGTCAGCTCTGCTTCCACAAAGGAGCTTTCAGGAGTCCCGGAAAAGCCACTGGAGTGCTTTTAGCCCTGGGTTCACATGGCAGCAGCATGTGAATTGCGGCAAATCGAGGGGCCGATTCAGCCCTCCCAGGTTCTGACTCCACTTCTGCAGATGTCTGGCTGGCATCACTCTTGCTCTCTCCTCACTGACTGTGGGTGAGTTTAGGGCAATGGGATTCCCATGGAGGCACTTCAGTTTGGTGGGGTGCACTCCTGCAGGGGGGCAGCAGAACGTGGGGTACCCTCACAAGGCCTTTGGCTTTGCTGTGCATCAGCCAGGAGAACAAGCTGTCCAAAACGCCTGGAAAATCTTTACAATGTGGCACGAGCTGTGGCTTTGTCTCTTCCCAGCACAGAGAAAATAGTTTTGAATTCTTTTTCTTCTTCTTTTTTTTTTTTTTTTTCTGAAGACGGGTGTTTTTTCTTTCATACTTTTACACATTTTCTTTTGTGTTTATGTAACATCATACTTATAAAGCTCTATGAGAGTGGAAAATCGGACTTTTCTATACATTTCCAAATATTTCTATTAACTAATTTCCTTTTGAAGTCAATCAGATTTGTCAGTTTGGAATAGTTATATCCACAGGAACTATTCCTGTCTCTGCCACTGACTTTTGTGAGCCCAAACCACTTGATCTCTGCACTACAGTTTCCACCTCCCTGAAGGGGACTATAGAGCTCTCGAGTGGATCAAGTGACATCAATTTATCTCTGAAATCCCAGCTTCTTGCCATGCCTACAGAACCGTGTGTGAGTGTGAGGTGTCATTTGGTGCAACTGCAAAACTCTTGGGAAAAAATGGAGAATGCAAAAATTGTATCTCCAGCCATTTGTTCACATCTCTTAAGCTGAAGTTCAAGCACAGCCCTTTCTAACACACACACACACTTTTTTTTTTTTTAAACTTTGCCATGGCCAGAAACTTAATCTGTAATTGTTTCAGGAGCTATATTTGTACTTTCTCAGCTCCTTTTCGATTTGTCTGAGGAATCTGGTGCACCTATGGCCATAAAAACCAGGTTAGTGCACAGTAGAGGCTTTCATGGCCACTAATCTTGATGACAAAATTATTCAAACAAACACTTCTTGTGTCACCAATATATATTATGTAAAACCTTGTGACTTTGATTATGTGTCTATAATACAGATTAGTCTGTTTGGGTGTTTGGTGCTGACCTCCAATAAGCTCCTAAAGTATTAGCAAGAATTTGCAAGCGACAGGCAGGCAGAGGTGCTGTTCTGCTTAATCCCATTCTCAAAACTCTGGCTATATATGTCTGAACAGTTTCTGCTGCTTTCCTTGAAGCACCAACCAGGTTCTTTCTTTCTCAGCCCCCTCCCAGCCACCTTTGTCCTTCTTTCCACTGCTGTAATGTTTCACAAATGTTGGAAGATTTCACTAACCTTATGGATTAGAGCCAGGGAAACAGTGAGAACAAATTTAGAATAGGAGGCAGAGAATGTACCAGCTGGGAGGTGATGCTGTCAATCTCCACGGAAACCTCTTTAGTTACAGCTTTGCTAATTACACTGATGAATTGTATAGTGCCTGGTTGAAAGCCTGGCCAAGTCAATGGAGAGTTCCAAAATGACTGGCTGTGTCTTGTGCCCATGAGGGATGCACAGGGCACAGCCCCTTGGGGTAACCAGTTATGATTTGCACTGGGGGCTTTCTCCTTGATGGCCAGAACACAGCCTGAGGAGAATCCAAACACCTTCGTCTGATCTTCTGCATGAGCTTCTTCTAAACAAAAGAGCTCTGGAGAAATAAATGTATATTTTGTCTTAGCAAAACAATTTGTTTTCCTCAGGCATGCTAAGTGAAACCTCTCTGTCATCTCGTGAACTTTCCACAGGAGTCAGCTCCTGCAGGAGATGAAGTGGGACAAGATCCACAGAAGCCTTTTGACTCCAAATGCCTAAACAGGACATGCCCCTACACAGGATTCAGGCAATTAGTTATATCTGCCCCTTATCCCCAGGATGAACGTGTTTCATGGATTAGTAGAGCAAAGGGAGGGACTACAGACGTGGGCAGAGAGGAATGCAGCCAAAAGTCTGGAGAAAAAGCAAAGGCAGTCCCTTTTCTGCCCAGTTTCCTGGGTTAGGATGTCTCTGAGCTCAGAAGGGACTGGGCTGACACCTGGGGACAATGCCACAACCCCTACAGAAGCAACAACCATGCTCAGGGGGAGAAATTTGGCTCCACGGCACTGCAGCTCAGGCTTGTCATTACTTGAAGCCAAACTGGCTTTAGGCACTAATCTGCTGAACAATTTCCAGTTGTTATCAAAATCTATTGGACTTCTTAACCACGAGTCCCTAAGCTGATGTACTACACCCCTCAGGTTCCAGCTCCCTGATTTGTTTGTTCAGAAATTATTTATTTGTTCTACAAATAGAAACAATGTTAAATTAACAACTGGAAAAAAAACAATCAGCCGCACACCATGCCTGATTTCTAAAGGGATTTGGATGCCTGAGCAGATTTTTCCCTTGCAGATCACCATTCCCCCAAATATAAATGCCATTTTCCAAACCCTTCCTGTCAAATGTCACTCCCTGCTGCAGCCCTGTGCAGCTGTGTGCACGAGTGTGTGCTCATACCTGCTTAAACGTCCCTCTTTAGACACTCAGCTCCCCTTGAGCCCCTGCAGGATGCTCAGCAGGGCTGAAAATCCATGACACAGCTGGTTGCACTGTAATTCAGGGATGCTCCAGGGTGCTAAAACCTGTCCTGAATCCCAGAACTCTGTGCCACTCTGTACCACCCAGCACAGCAATTCCTGCCGGGTCATTTTGCAAAAAGCTGTCAAAATAAAGATGATGAGTGAGTTCCTTGCAATTCTGGAATTCACTGGAAGGATTTTTTAATCTCATCAAAAATAGAGGAACTGTTCTTGAGTAGAGCCCTATCCACCCTGCCTCAGGTGCTCATCTTGCCTGGCAGTAGGCAGCTGGAAATTTTTTGGTTTAAAGCTCATTCTCTTTGGATCCTTTGGCAGAGGGTAGAACACAAGGGGCATCTCCAGAGGATGATTTGGCTGTGCTATTTTAGACCCTTGCCCTGGGAGGAGATGAATGTGCCTCTGTGCTGCATGTTTCCCCCCATGGACATGAAGTGAGTGTTGGGTGACACAGGCTCAGGCTTGGTAATGTGGAGGTTTGAATTTAACCTGATTGACTCTCACAGGGGGCTTCCATGGGGTCAGCACAAAAACTGGTGTAGCACAAACTGTTTCTCCCTTGTGACTTTTACTTCCTCCTTTGAAATTGTCTCCTCTGCCTTCAAACTCATTGAAAGGCCCAGTGTGAGCAGCACAGATCAGTTTAAAATATAAGTGAATATTGGTCTGGACTTTTAATTCCATCTTTATTCTCCACCAGTCCTTCCATTTCCCTGAGCCTTAATCCCATAACAGCTTTAAATCTGTGTGTGTGCATTAAGTATCACATTTAAGGTTTCTGACTACCCCTAAATCTTATTTCTCACAAGTCCACAACTGCAGTGTTGCTTTAAATTGCCTGAAACATTATTTTGGTGGGTTGGGTGGGGACCAAGTGTTTCAAATATCATTGTTCAGCTGTCAGTTATCACTGTGTAACTGGGAATTCAGCCTTTAAAAAGATGTTGAATCATTACTTTCAGTGACTGCGAAATTGGTTTAATGGGGAGGCATGGAGTTACGTGGGGAATGAAACCTGAAATGCAAAGGGAATAAAAAACTTCATATGCCTTAAAAAAGCCAGGAGCAAATAGCAAACAGACAGACCATTTCTCAAAAAAAGCAGAAAAGAACCAATCCAGAGGATCAGGCACAATCAGACGCTTGCATAAAGACAGATATTCACATTTAACCAATAAAATCTGGAAAACTTGCTGTGGGGACAGAGACTGGCCCAAGCCTCCCCTGTGGTTTCTGTAAGGCTGTGATAGCGAGGTGCTGGCTCTGCCAGGTGATGCCACACTCAGGGCTGGTGAACAGGGAGCACTGAGCGCCTGTAAATCACAAAAAAACCAAAACATCATGGATGTGGGCCTCAGACACAGGCTCATCAGCATGTTCCCACTGAAGGTCATTTAACATTTGGGAGGCAAGGTGGCTGCTCCAGCCATGAGCTCCATGTGCAATTCCCAGTCAGTTCCAAAGGTGACTGCCCTGTGCCTCCAGATCCTGCAGGCCCTGCTGCTCTCGGCAGGGAGGTGTGTGTGCACGTGTGCCCTGCACAGGGACAGGCACAAACCCAGCAGTCACAGGGGAATGAGCAGGGAAAGGACAGGTTCTTGGCTCTGCTGGGAGCTGGTGAGTGTGTCAATAAACAGGGAGGGGACACACGCATACGAGGGGGTCTGAGGCTGCATGTGCAGGGCACGAGCAGGCGGCAGTGGGGAGGTTTGAGACAAGTGAACTCGCTGCTAATCCTCTTCCACACAGCCTTCCTTGCAGGAGGGGATCTCATGACTCCAGGGAGAAGTACTTTGTGCGACTCAGCAATGGTGAACCCAAGCTCTATTTAACAGGGCTTGGCACAGGCACAACAGAGTAGGATACTCATCCCAAGAGAGCGTGAGAGAGAGCATCTCAGTGCATCACCCGCCGGCTTCCAATCCTTAAAAGCCCTGTGTGGCTTTGGAAGATGAGCTCAAGTGGAGGAGAAAAAAAAAAAAGGAAAAAAAAGAAAAAAGCCCATAACCCCCCAGAAAGCAGATCCCTGCACTGGGTTTCCCTACGCTTGTGTGGAAATGTTGCATAATGTCCCTTTGCATCACACGGAGCTTTGAAATCTGCAGGATCAAAGCTGTATGGAGACACTATGTATGTGCCAAGACAAATTTAAAGGCATTTCACACTTAGAGCAAGAAGTACAAAGCCAGGCTCCGGGCTCCTCTTGCTGTTCCGCTGTGACATCTAGTGGCAGTGGCCCTGGAGAACACCACAGCAATGGTGCTCCTGGATTTAGGCCTGTCCCTGCACTCGCCTCCGGAGTAGCTTTCCCCCCATCCATCGGGAGTTGTCTTGTATTATTTTGGAAAAAGCTCTTTTGCCACTAATCCTAATGGATTTTTACAGATGCAAAGAAATGGGGATTTAAAGCTTTCGCAGTGTGCGAGAGGGCATCCTGCTTCCTAGACAAATCACCAGGTCTCCACTTGTGTGTGCCTTGTTTTGTTTTACTGCTTTATGGCACAGACACTGACAAAAAGACAAAAGGGATCGTGGATTAAAGAGTGATCATTTAAGACGCTTTTACTGAAAAAGCAAATGAGTTAAAATACAAATATTCAGGTCACAGCAGTGTCCAGTTGAGCGCTGGTCTTCCAGGTCTTTAAAGTTTGAATTTGCAGTTGTCATCAGGTGAGTTTTCTTTGCAAACCATTCTTCAAATACAGTTGTTTTCCATACAGTTTGTTGAGTCTTTTGGCAGCAACTGGACAAAATTTTTGTTTTATCTGTTGCATGGGATCAAAAGCATGTGATCTGGTGTGAAAACCTTGCCACTGAGTCACCACGTAACCTTTGCCATGAGGGTTGTTTGCAGGGCTGCCTCTCTCTTAGAGAAACATTAGGCCTGTGGGCCTCTGCCTTTTTTGACTGATTAAAAGGAAGATGAGTGTTTGTGCTTTGAAGCTTTATTTATATGGAGAGATATTCAGGAACTGTTTGGATGGTAATGCTGCAGGTATCATCTTCACCTAAGGGCAGAACTACCAGAGAAGGAATAGCAGAACAGAGCAACAGCAACCCAAGTCCTAAATTAAACGGTAGGTTAAAAATAATGTTGCTAATAAGAAAAGCAATAAAAGAGAGGCAATGAAATTTAAAAAAAAACAAAAAAATCAGCTTAGTGAAAATTTCTCCTTGGTGGCAGACACTGATGCCAAAACAGAACGCCTGGAGTTAAACGAGCTCCCCAACACATGCTGCAGTGATTTAATTAAGAGTGTGAGCAACACACTGGAGAGGGAAGGGCTGGGAGCGCCAGGGCTGGAAGTGTCTGAGGAAAGCCCTGGATTTGAGCCTTTCCCAGCCCATGGCAGCCTCACAGCACAAAGGCAGGAGCCAGGCTGCTCATTAAAACACACCCCAAAAAGGTCAAGGCCATTGTGACAGATGATGGGTTGGACTCAAAAACCTTGGAGGTTTTTTCCAACCTAAGTAATTCTGTGATGTGCTTTTCCCAGCAGGCAGTTTTTAAGGGCAGATTTTCCCCTCTTCCCAGGAGCTCTCTCCCCTCAAGCTCAGGATGTCAGGTGAGGGCAGAACGAACCCAGCAGAGGAAAAATTCCAGTTTCAGATTTTCACCCTGTCTAGGCCCCCATCTCAGTCCTGAAAGGACCTCTGGAGATCACCCAGTCCAAGCCCTGGAGCAGGGGACACAGAAACGTGTCCAGGTGGGTTTGGAATGTCTCCAGAGGGGACAGCCTCCCTAGGCAGCTGTTCCAGAGCTCTATCACCCTGAATGTAAAGGAGTTCTTCCTAGTGTTGAGGTGGAACATTTTGTGTTTTACTTTATGGTCATTGCNTTCACTCTGTCTAGGCCCCCATCTCAGTGCCTGAAAGGATCTCTGGAGATCACCCAGCCCAAGCCCTGGAGCAGGGGACACAGGAATGTGTCCAGGTGGGTTTGGAATGTCTCCAGAGGGGACAGCCTCCCTAGGCAGCTGTTCCAGAGCTCTATCACCCTGAATGTAAAGGAGTTCTTCCTAGTGTTGAGGTGGAACATTTTGTTTTACTTTATGGTCATTGCCGCTCATCGTGTCGCTGGGCACCAATGAAAAGAGTCTGACAACATCCTCTAACACTCCGTGGATATATTTAAATGCATTGATGAGATCCCCTCTCAGTCTTGTCGAGACCAAACAGGCCCAGCTCCCGCAGTGTCTGTGCATCACGGAGATGCTCCAGACCCCTCATCATCTTCGTGGCCTTCGCTGGACCCTCTCCAGCGAAGATCATGTCTGACCATGGTCAATATTACAAATCCCCTGAAAACAGCTCCTTGTTTTCCCTGTGCTGCGGAGCCCAGAAGCGGACACAGACCGCCGGAACAGGGCCGTTCCCTGTCCGGGGCAGCGCCGGCGCTCCCCGCCCGCCCCGGGCTCAAGATGGCGGCGGCCNGCGCGGGGGCGGACATCGACTCCCGCAACGAGATCAATGGCTGGTGAGGGGCGGCGGCGGGGTCCCGGCGTGCGGGGCACGAGGGGCGGGCCGGGGTCGCTGCGGGGCCCGCCTCTTCCCCCGCTGCCCTTCTCCGCGGCGGTATTCGGGGTGTCTGGGCTCGGGGCTCCTCCCAGCGCATCATCAGGCGCGGGGTGAGGGAGCTGCTCGGGGGACGCAGCTCTTGTGCTTTGTAGTTTTCCCATTTGCAAATACTGAAAAGCTAATCTCGGGAGGCTCGGAGATTAATGCTATAGAGGATCACGATAAAAGCAGGTCGCCCTCCTTTCACCTGTCACTGCGTGTTCAAGGTCCCCGCCCAGTCCCTTGCGTGGGACAGCAGTGGGAGTCACTCTGCAAGGCAAAGGAGGGCCCTGCCCTGCACAACTTACAGATTCAGAACTTTAGAAAGTGCTGCCGTGAAGGAAACTTTATTCCCAGTGACCGCTTTACACATAACTCGGGTGAAGTAGGACGGCGCTGGTGAGGAGGAGCCGGGGCGATGAATCCCAACCCTTCTGCTTCCTTCCCGCAGGACCTGCCTGCACTGGGCCTGTAAGCGGAACCATGCCCCAGTGGTGTCCTGCCTGCTGGAGGCTGGTGCGGACAAGCACATCCTCACTGCTAAGGGAGAGCTGGCGGCACAGCTGACGTCCAAACCAGACATCCTCAAGATTTTGGGAGGTACCATTCCCATCTTAAAGGCATCTACAATTCTTGGTCTAAACGCAAAAATGTTTTTAGTGCTTTTTTCTGAGGCAGTAATTGGCAAAACCTAGGCTAGGACCATTGTATCTCATTAGATAGCTCTGATTTATAACCGGAATTTGTATTTGGGCAAATAGACCTGGGGATTTGAGGCAGGAAGGCCTTGTGTTCTGAGCTGTATCACCAAGTGGAAGAGCTGTATGCTTTGGGAAGTGTGCTGCTACACTCCTGTTTGTTGTCATTAAGCTAAAGCTGGCATGCAGGCTGCAAATGGGGGCTTTCACAATTGTACAATTTGCTGTGGTCTGACCATGGTCAATATTACAAATCCCCTGAAAACAACTTTATTGCTCAGGAAGTTATGCCTTCTGAGCACCTTATAGTGTGACTCGCTGGTATGATTAACTTTTGCCCTATAATTGTGCCATCTTACACTTTTCATATGAACAGCATCTAGGTACTGTGCTCCAGATTAAAATTTGGAAGTGCTTTACCTTTGGAAATGTGCTGTCTTCTGTAATTGCTCTCTACAGTGATCTGCTCTTACATCAACAGTGCAGGGTTATCCTTCACACAGCTGCAGCTGAATCATGACTCAGGTTCCAACAGTTAGGCCTGAAGGAATGACATGTTCTTACTCGATACTTTTGCTTTCTTTTGGGCAAGGTGCTCCTTCCTCTCTTGGGCTGTTTGTGGCAAATGACTCACTTGTTTTTAACATCTAAACTGTCAAGCACATGTGGATGAACTCTGTTCACAGTCTTCTTATTTTTCTATCTGTTAAGCTTTCATGTGTTTCCTGAGGAATAAACACATCACTTACCTTCTCTCCTAATTTTTATTCTGGGAGTGTGGTATCATTGAGCAGATCTTTCTGAACTGCTTTGACATCACTATTTATGTTCTGTAATCCTCAGGCAGGAATGTCACTTACTGCAGTGCTTTTATGCAAGAGTTGAGTTTGTTTGGGTATTAAAGCAAGTAGTCACTTTCCCAAAGAAATACTGAGTTGAATTTGTTGGCCTAGGTCACAATAAACTATTTACAGCAGTGCTATTAAAAGCATTTTAAAATGAGATTCAATAAAGTACTACTGGTCATCCAATTAATTAGAAAGCCCTGGAATAACACTGCTAGAAATTGTGTCTTTCAAAGGTTATTTAACTCCTCACTTTGTTTTTAAAAAACAGAATATACTGAAGACATTTATAGTTTTTTTTTCCACTTTACAGCTACTGGCCTTCAAGTGTTACATGCTTCTGGAACATTAGTGTCATTCTTTGATGACCTTGGAATGTGATGTAGTTTCAAGACACACTAGGAAAACTAACTATATTCAAAATGAGAAAGATATATCCAGTAACATGATGGGGTTTTTTCTCTCTCCATCCCCTACCCCTCATTTTTGAACTTCATCAACAGAGGAGCAAACTGAACGTCAAGGAGCAAAGGATTTAAATTTACCCATTGTTGCAAACTACTTGGCCAACCCACCATTCCCTAACGTTTACACGGACGAGAGCACTCCAGGCAGCCTGGCAGAATCCCAGGATGAAAGTGCTTCCACCTCTTCTGCTTCCCAGAGTGAAACCAGCCCCTGTCCACCAGCAGCTCAGACTGAAAGCATCTGCACGCCCACGTCATGCAGCAGTGAGACCTCCCCAGCACCAGCCAGGCCAGCCCCTGTGCCCGGCACGGCCGCAGCCTCGGCGGCTGCCAGCCCAGGGGTGCCCTCCGGCCACTCGGCCACAGCCCCCAGCCCGGGGCTCTGCTCCCCTGCAGGGGCCACCCAGGCCGTGCCTCTGCAGCCCAGCACCTCCCACAGGGGCTCTGCACCCGCCTTCCAGCCCTTCTTCCTCACGGGAACATTCCCCTATAACGTGCAAGGTAAAGAGGTGCCTGCCTCGTGCTTCTGTTACAGTTACTGGGTGAACAAGGAAGTTTTAATAATTTCATTTCAGACTCTGGTAGAATAGAGGCAGAGATGTTGAATTCTGTGGCCAGAAGAGCCCTGAACTTTCTTCTCCTTATTTAAGTAAAATGTCTGTTATACTGTATTTTAACCATGGTAATACTTTGCAAAACAATGGAAAGATCAGTCCATGTGACATGAAAATTTAAATTTTGCACTACATTTGCATCAAATGCAGTTCTGGTACTTTGGTAACGACTTTGTGACTGGATGGATCAGTTTTAACAGTGTTAACAGGGTTCTCCTGTGTATTTCTGCTGGAAGCTTCTGTTAACTGCACAGTATTTCTCCCTGAGATCAGAGGGATTGTATTAAAAAATCTGAATTCAGAAGGTAATGGTAAATACTGTAGTGTTAGGTTTGAGTTGGTTGGCTTTTTTGCTGTTAACCTTTGAATTGTTTCTCTGTCAGAACTTGTGCTGAAGGTCAGAGTCCAGAACCTGAGAGACAATGACTTCATTGAGATTGAACTGGACAGGCAAGAATTGACCTATCAAGATCTGCTCAGAGTAAGCTGCTGTGAATTGGGCATTAATCCAGAGCAAGTAGAGAAGATTAGAAAACTACCCAATACACTTGTAAGAAAGGTAAGAATAGAAACAAGAGATTTACTTGACTTTGCAGACATCAGAGGAGGTATTTTTGTAAAAAGATTAGCAAAATGTCACCTTTGTTAAAAAAAACCTGACAGATTCAAAGGGACATTGGACCTTTCTTAAAACTTCATCATAACTTGTTTAAAAATATTCTTGTCAAAATAGGCAGAGTATTTCAGCTCCTAGAGCATATGGAACTATTACAGCTTGACTTTTTAAAAATGTATCAGAAACGGTGCACTTAGGGTGCTTTTAACATAATTGCCAAGTGCTACTTCACTGTCTGCTTGCCTAAAAAGAACAGTTAGGGGGAAAACCTCCACAAATTGGCACATGAACAATTTAAAGATATGCTGTTAACAAATGAATCTGCTCTTCTGTTCCAAAAATATATATTCCAGAGGTCTGTAAATGAAAGTGGTCACAACTCTTGGTTAAGTGACATGCACAAATACAGCCAAATCACTTGAAATCAAAGGAGAAGAAAAAGTTTGATGAGAAAAACCAAACAAGCAAACCTGCTATACTTTTAATGAGTATATGCTGGTAGGATTATTTCTTTTCATTCTTTATTGTTATGATTGGGTGTGATGTCCCTGGAATTTTAGTTTTTACTTCCTATAGTTGTTTTATAAGTAATAACAACCAGCTGTGCTTAGGAGTAATAGAGTTGTTCTGTGTGTTCCTTACAAGGACAAGGATGTTGCCAGACTCCAGGACTTCCAGGAGCTGGAGCTGGTCCTTCTGAGGGGTGAGAGCTCCGCGTTCCGCAGCGCCGCGGCCGCGCTGCCAGAGCGGCCGTGCTACAACAGCACAGCAGCCAGGCTCACCTACTGACCTGGCAGCTGCACCTGCACTGGGAACACCTGGCAGTGACTGGAGTGTGTGTGAAACCTTAAGTTATTATTAGGGTTACTATTTTAACTAATATTTTATATTTAATATCCTGTTTGCTTTTATTTTTTTACTTGATACTGTATTCAGCCAAGGGATACCTCATTTGTCTAGTAAAATCACAGGCTTCCAGTGTGTTTCAAGGAAGTTTACTGGTTGTATCTGGCAGTGGGGGGCACAAAAGACATCATTATTGTTATGAAAATCATGTTCAGTACTGCCACTCTGACCAAGTAAGACTCATGGAAAGATTCAGGAAATTGTGTGTCTCTGTGTATATATGTATTTTAAACTTTCTCAGTAAATTAAATGAAAGAGACACACAATGAATAGTTGCTCTCCAAGTCCCTAATCTCTTGCCCCTCACAAGCACTCACCAAGATGAGTTGTCTAGAGATACTTAATGCTCAGAAGTGGCAGAAGAAACCCTTTTACTGGGCTGAAAATAAATGGAATAAGCATGGCCATATTTAAATGTTTATTTCTCCTGTGAGAATATTGTACCTCCACCAAAAAATACAAAAGCCTCTCATAAATGTTCCTTAATTAAGTCTCAATCGAATTGAAGTGCCCTTTCAAGAGAAAGCCCTTGTTTGAGGAGAGGGGGAGGGGACCCCAATCTATGTCCATGGTTTTATTCCCTTTGTGACTGATGTGAGCCTGTGCTTTACTCACACCGGGTGTCAGCATTGTCAAGACAGGAGAGCTCTTTGTGGCCCTCCCTCATACACCAGTTCCAAGGGGGGTTGTGATTTCTGCTCTGTGAGGAGAAGCACAGCAGTGTCCTCATGAGGGATCACAGCTGGAAAAAACACAGCATGGGAAGCACACCCTGATCAAGTAACCAACTTGTAACTTTATATCATGCACAGTCTACTGTCACTGTTACATAGCCTTGTTTTAGCCAGGTACTGAATGGGCTGAATGCCTCCAGGTGCTTTCAACTGGGTTTTTTCCCTCTTCTTTGTGGGAAGTGAAAAAAACACAACTCTGGTTAAGCTACAGACTGTTTAACTTGCATTTAAGCAAGTCAGTAATGAAAAAATTAATCTCTGAGTTAAAGTACTTCAGTCACTGAGTTAAAGTACTTCAGTATTGCTGGAGTATAAACAGCCTGAGCTTTTCCTGATTAACATGGCAGCCTGGAAAGTTCGTTTTGGAGGCTGTTTTCTTTTTTACCAAAAAATATGATGCTAACCTTTGCACCAAAAACCTTAATTGGGCCCTGAGGTGGGTGGAGAGGTTAGGATTTGCTTTTTCTGCATGAGTTGCTTTTTCTCCCATCCCTTCCCCCCTCCCCAAACTGTACTCATTTTCCTTCTATCTCTCCTTTATGAAGCTGCACTAGAGCAGTTTCTGCACAGCTGGTGCTGTGTTTGTTGTTGATCTGGACTGCAGTGGTGACAGTCAAACTATAAATAGTACAGCACCATGTGCTGGTAGAGGCAGCATGGCTGCCACCCTCCCTGTGTCCTGCTTTACCCTGCAAGACTCCCTCAAGCTGCTGCACACCAAGACAGAAACTCCTTCTGCAAGCAGAGGCAGATGCCTGACTGGGCTCAGGATTTCATTAAGTCACTTAGGCTTATTTTATTGCAGTCAATTGTCACCTTTCCTCCACGTTCCACACACAACCCTGCTAACTTCCCATTCTCAATCCTGGTTTTTCTCCAGCCAGGAGCTGAGCAACTTTAATGCCAGATTCAACTCCTGGGAAGCTCAAGACTGTGACACAGTATGAAGTAAAACTTCTTAACTAAAGTTCCTGCTTCATTTTTCTTGTAGGACAGGAAAGAAAGTTTTATTTTAACAATTGTGTATTTATCTTCCCAGCATAGCTTGGAGGCTAGCTCGGATTATGTAGAGTTACTGTCTGAAAAACAGAGTGGTTAAATGGCTCAAAATTAATAAGAGTATCTAATTTCTTTCCAGTTCCTTTATTTAGGAAGTCAGTGTAAGGATTAATGACTCCACTAATGACTGAGCATTCTGCTAGAGGGCAGTTAGCTTCAAAAGCTTGATTTCTCAAGCTTCCACCAAGGATAACAGTTAATGTGTTAAGACTTAAACTCTACTCATCATCTGACTGTAATAACAGTAAAACTATGCAGAGAAATATTTTTGTATGTTTTATGCAGTTTGATAAACTCTAAGGCACACTAGTTATGTTAACTGGTTTCTGTTGGGCTTTTTCTTTGAACAATAAACTGTTGGAATGACAACTGAGATTAAGTTTACAAAACTTACTGTTCTTTCAAGGAGAACTTTTGTTTGCACTACAAACTTGTACTGAACTGACATTGCTACTCTTCACTTATTAAAGTATCAGTCATTTCAAGTACCTTGGTCTCTTCCTTTCTCAGGGTGGAGGGGTAGAAGGATGTGAAGAGAATCATTCTAGAGTGGACAGGACACTTAAAATTGTAATGCAACTTTGAAAAATCTTAGGCCAGTACTAAGGTATTAGGTATTTTTAATCTTTCAGGCTGTCAAAACCAGTATGGAGAAAGCATGGAAGAGGTGCTTACTGAAATCAGCTCTTGCCTTTTGCCTATAGCATTCCTAGAAAATCTGGGATGGTATTTATCCTGGGCTTGAGCTCTGAAGAGACTTCTTATAAAGATGAATCTCTGTGGAGATGTTTGTACAGTCAAATCTGGAGGCAGAAAGGCACTGTGTTTCCTATGCTCTGCAAAACAGAATTTTCCTTCATCTCCAAAGTGTTAAAGACTCCCCCCTACGAGACACATCAGAATCTGAATCCGAGGCTAATCTACTACAAGGTACCTTATTTTATAATTTTTACTTTTGCAAAGTAAGGGGAAATGAAAATCCTGTAACAAGTAAGTGCAGTGGAAAGTGCAAGACAAACATTTTCACTGCTGAAAGAAGTAACACATCCAGGAAGAGGCTGAGTCCTGTCTCACAAGTTTCAAAAGGAGGTGGTGTTCATCTAATGTCTTCAATTAGAACTTAGCTGTAATTCTTGCTCCCACTTTATTTTTTCCCCAAAACACCACCACATTTACTCTCCATCCCCTGTGCCCCTGTGTCTGCTTTAGAACAATAAAGTCAGAAAAGGAACGTGGCTGTTTGCATGTGGTAACAAAACCCAGCACTACCAACCAGAGGGACCAGGATGCAGATTGCTCCCGAGTGCACAGACACACAGACACAACTCAGCACAAGTGACAGTGGTCTATGTCCATGCCTGACTTTGGTCACATACACAGCCAAGGCCTCAATACTAACAGAAGAGATCATGCTCTTTTTAAAGAATGTAAATTCACTGCCTGACAGCCCCAGCACTGACTAGAACACACTGCAGTTCTTTTCCAACAAGAACCACTCCTGCTTTCACTCCTGCTTCAAGGGAAGCGTGAGGCACACCTCCCTGCCTGTGTGTCTGTTCTGACCACAGGGCTGTTAACCAACATCCCAAAGCAATACTGCAATGCAAACATGAGGCAGGCTGAACACCAATCTCAGCACTGGCCTCTCTCTAAACATGCTGTCCAAGTTGAATCATTTTATCAAGAGTTATTACCTACATTTGGATAGCAAGATTTCTGTAATTTCTTAACCAAGTGCAGCAAAAGGCACTGAGATGCTGAACCCAACAGCATCTAACTGCTGCAAAAGCCTGAAATTAAATCCTGATGGCACCAAAAAAACCCAAACCCACAAACAGCACAGAATAACTAAGCATCCAAATTAATGAACTAAGCTTGAAGACATGAGTAATTTATTAGGAAAGAAGCTTATTTAATATTAAATGTTCAATGACAGAGACAATCAAATTTGTAACAGAAATTCAAAGATACTTTATTTCCATTTCTTGTATATCAAGAAGCTAGGAATTGCTTAGTTTTAAAAATGGGATTCATTTTAGTTCGATTCACACAAATACTAAACATTTATTCTTGTGTCTTAAAGTCCAAGAATGAAAACTTGCAATTAAACACTGAGCAAGCCATGTGTTCAGGTTATGTTGGTTTCTTATCTTAAAAAGTCTTAAAAGAAAAAAAAAGGATACAGGACTTATATTCTCAGTAGCATATGTGCTATTATCAACACATCTTTCTGAACTCTGGGAGGAAACACCAGTCCTGAATTAAACTTTATAAAAAAAAAATTCTAGCTCAACTTTATATTTTTCTACGCCACTACAGCTTTCTTTCACCTCATTTTAAAGCAGCAGATCTTCAGTTTAAGCTGTCTTCCGCTGTCTTCGCAGACTCTTCACGTAGTAGTCCTACAAAGCAAAATTTTGGGAGAACAGACGATTAGACAGCATTAGGAGCATTTTGTTTCTCATTCCTATACACTCGCCCAGTTGTTAGCTGTCATCTTAACTCTACAAAAACATCACCATTGAACATGACTGGCTTTAGAAGCAATGATGTAGCATTAATGGTTTAATACCAACATTAAATGTTTAAGAGTTCCTAGCATACATAATGCAACTACAGTAACAAATTATGTTGCAAGAAGCTCATTTATCAGCTGTCATCTCCACTGTTAGTTCCTTATTTCAGGAATACAACTAAAGACCTTCTGTAAGAAAGCTATGTCAAGAGTGGGAAAAACACTTCAAGTTGTCCTTTCAATACATTATTGTAATTGCCTATTGCTTAGCTGCTTCATTTCCCACAAACAGTTTCCAGCATACATTCCTGCCATCAACACTGTCATCATTTGGTGGCATCTGTCTCTGCATTTACATCTGCCTTACAAGCCTGTTACCAGCCATTCCACTGTTCTGTGCTATGGCTGACTGCAAAGTCTCCTACACAGTAGGAAATATTAAGCACATACCTCTTAAAGACTTGAATTGCATTGAAAGTAACAAGGCGAATATTATGTAGTGTTTATTGCATTTTAAACTCTTTAAAGATATCTAATTCTGGGCAGCACTGCATCCCTACACACAGTTGAAAGAAAATTCCATTCTGTTAACATCAGATTTACAGTATTCACACAATACACAAAAAGTCCTTTTCACTAGCTTCAAAATCAAAAACACAACAGTAAGCTTAAAGATTACAGGCAACAGCATTCAAACATGGATGTGGGTAGAGAAAGGAGTACCTGGCATGAGTACCTGCTTAGTTTGACTGAATCCTTGATTTTTAATTTGGCTTTTCATGGGCCGCTCACAACACCAACGCTGTGTGAGGTATGGTAGTCAGCTGCAATAATTCATAAACCCTACACTTCCATCAATCCAATGCTACTGGCTCTCGAGTTACAGAACAAACTGCATTAGAATGCAAGGCAATAAAGCAAAAAAACTAGAAACATCCTTGACAAAGAAATACTAGCAGTTTATATGAAAACAAAGGAGTCCAACATGTGCCTCAAATTTTAAGTATTTAAGCAAAAGTTTCTGCTGATGTACCAACACAATATGGACTTAAATACAAAACCAGTTCAACTTTTTTAAAAAAACGATAACAAAATCCCTAAAAATAAAAAAGGATAATTAATTTTTCTATGGTGACTATATTACAAATATGTCCCAAAGAGGCACACTAATGGGGGCACGAGTCTGCTACAAAATAGCTGAGACAAAACAATGTACCTCAAAATGTTTTGCAGGACTACACTGTCATTTCCTTCAGAAGATGCTTTAGTTTGTCTTCTTACTTGACTTAGTTCCATCTTCATCTGTGCATACTTACGCTGCACTGTTAAACAGTAACAAAAAGCCCTAATCAAAGTTTGAAATAATGCACTTACCTCTGTCTGATCTGAGGTCATATCAGATCAGTTTTAATTGGACTGAGTGTCACCTTCAGATTTAATGTCTTCATTGGTCCCATTGACCTCATTCTTAGTCTCACTCTCCTTCGAGTCTGTATTTGTGTCTTCACTCTGTTTTTCTCGACTACTGGACTTCACACTACTTTTTTTATCATCAGATCCCCTCTTTTCTGCCATGAAAGAAGACATTGACCATGGATTTCAAAGTAAAAACAAACATTGCACATGTGAGATACATATTGCATACAACATGGGACAATTACTTTCTATAGCAATAAGAGTAATACTCAAAAAGTGACAGCAATAAGTTTCAGACTACCACGCTGGAATGGAGAGGGGACAAAATAAAGGTAGAAGGGGACAGTAGAGGGTGGGGGAAGAGGAGAAAGGTCAGACCTCCTAACAGAGGCAGCTACTCAGCTCTCTGTCAAAATGAACAAACTGGGGATAAAGAGGTTAGGCAAATGTGTAATTACAGTGCATGGCTTCCTTACTTATGACAGGACTCTTTTGGTCCCCAAGTTTTGATTTCTGATTGTGTATGGCTTGCTTTGGTTTATAATTCTCATTAATTATGGTTCTTGAAAGAGAATCAGGAAAGAGAAATCAGGAACAATGACTGACTGCATCAGCAAAGAAATTGATACTTGCCAATTAAAAACTAGCAATCTCAAACTATCAAATACTTTGGGAAACAATATTAAGCACTGACAGCTTTGAAGGTGGAGATGAGTGACAACCAAAATTAAATTTGAAGCTGCACATTTGTCAGTGTTGTCAATTCTCAATTTTAAAAAAACAGCAGTCATTTATAAACAGCTTAAGAGGGCTTGGGGAGACAGCTTGGAAGATATATAAAAAGCAATTTTTTTTCAAAGGCAAAGAAACAGAAACATGTGGGAGAAGGAGCCCATAATTTCATCATTAATTGGGAAGCTCACTGAAGCATTTACTACACTAAAAACTCAATCTTCAGAGAAGGAAGGAAGCCAGAAGTAAAAATATTTCCATGGGAAGAAAAACATTCAGTATTAGAGCTGCGTGCCTCATCTGTAAATTCAGTATTTGCAAATTTAATAAAAATACCAATTCCTGCTGTATTATTTCACACCATAATATTCAACTCTTGAGCAGTAAAGACACTCTGGAGAGAAAAAAAAAAAAAAATCCAAAAAACCAACCTCTCAGATGTCATCATACAGAACAACATTCATGCTCTTTTTCTGATTATTCCCTGCTATCCGGGCAATCAAAATAAAGAATATAAATAGATATATCCATCCCCAACACAAGAGCACACAGATTGAAAACTCTGAAAAAGCTATTTTAAATAACGTTATCACCTAGACTGGCATAACACACTTTTATATTCCAGGAGACAAAGCAAGAAATTAAGCTTTAAAAGAGCAGCGACATCCCAACTTGTTTGGTTTGTAACACACTAGCAAAGGACAGGGTAAAGCCCTCACAGAGAAATGAGGGCAACTGCCTAATGACCACCAGTAGTGAGGATTCACCTGCAGCAGCACATCCAGGGCAGGGTGCTTGGGGAAAGCACACAGCAACGTCACCCAGGGCACTGAAGGACTAAGTCAGCTTGGGTCTGTCTGCCCTCGGTTTGGCAACTCCGCAGGTAGATTGCACTCTAACTAACCTTGTTAAAAAGTCTTCTTTTTGTGTCTTAAAGGTATCTCCGGTGCACACGTGGATCCACTGAGGAATAGTAGTCTTGTTTCCCCGCAGAGGACTAGTAGTCAGTCCAATAATCTTATCTTCTGTCCTATGTAGATATGGTAGATCTTAATAGCCCTATGGATGTGCAGTGTGCAGGGTTTTGTTCTGTCTTGTTTGTGTCTTGAATGAGGTCAGGAAGGATAATCTTGTTTAAGGTTAAAAAACTAATAAACTGTGGTATGAAAGATCAAACTCTTCCAAAAAATTTAGTGTTAAAGGAGGTTTACCATAGCAAACCTCCAGTTTGCCAAGCAGAATTGAAAAAGTGTATTCAACAAATAGCCCAATAACTTTTCAACCCCTAGAGTATCTGTGAGAAGTTCCTCCACTGTATTTTAAATCAGTAAGAGAGAAAGCACATCAAATTAGTTTGCTGTTGAAACTGGGTGCATTATTTCAGCTGTGATCTACTAGGTACAATCACATAATATTGACTTTGCTTCCTGATTAAACACATGCATATTTTTCTGATTGAGTTTGTGTGGGCAACTGAGATGTGTTTTGTGAGAATTCTTATCAAGACAAAGTGA
This sequence comes from Polioptila caerulea, assembly GCA_013397295.1. NCBI lineage: Eukaryota > Metazoa > Chordata > Aves > Passeriformes > Certhiidae > Polioptila > Polioptila caerulea. Next base: position 572,165 of record VYXF01004960.1, on the reverse strand, counting down.
ATTGCTTTACTGTTCAGAAAATCAAACAATGTCCAGTATTTCTGAGGTGTTCTGGCAGAATTTGCTGAGGTTTCATCACTAACATTAAAATGTGATCATAATTATTTTACATAAGCATTGGAATCCCAATTAGGGAAGAGAGAGAGCCAAGCCAAAGTCATCTGCAGGCCCATTCCAGTATTAACCCTTCAGAAAATGGAAGTACTTGGAAAATAACTTTTATTAAAACCCCCTATTTATTCCATCTGCTCTGGAGTTTGTTAACAGTAGGTGCACCAGTAGAATGCACCTACTGGTTTATATTAAGCTAATGCTCAGCTGGTGTTAATGGCTGGTGGCTCCTTTCTCTAGCAAAGGTATCCCTGACCCTGAAATCTGAGTCACAAATCAAGTACCCCCATTTTTACACATACTTTTTTCTTATAACCTTGGTTGCTGTCTTCTACAGTGTCTTAGTGAACAAGAAGCCAGGACTCTTGAATTTTCCAAGTGTGGCACTAATTTAATGTGCAATTGTACTCGAGTCTTGGACAACTGTTCCTTGGTGTTTTCTGGTGTTAATATTCATGTTTATAAAGCAGTCTGAGATTTCCACATGAAAGGCACTACCATGAGTAGTTACAGCCTTTGCTGTTTACTTTTACAGCTGCAGATCAGTGGTGGCTATAAAGACAAGTAGATTCTGAAGCCAAGATTCCCAATGTAGTAAGTTAAATTCAACTTTTAAGTTACTAATGTGCAAAAGCCACACACTTCAAATATATGAATCTCTAAAGCTTTATTCTTAACCTACCTACAATGCCACATTGCAAAAATGAGGATGCAATGGTGTTTACAGCTTCAGCACAAAAATTCCATGTTGCCTTATTAACTACTACTGGGTTTGGGTTTTTTCTTCCTCCTCTCCTCTTTATTTTTTTTTCTGTTAAAAGATTTTCTCAGCAAAGGGAAAATCACAAACTTCTTCAGCATTACAGTCCTGCTCTAAGGCCTATTAGTGTTTTTACAAATGTTAGGATGGCACAGTCAAAAAAAGTAATTGATTTTCCCAGGTGGGATTTTCATTGCAGCTCATAGCATCACCTCACTGTTCTCATTTCTGGTGGAAGAAAGTAGCAAGCAGCAAATAAAACAGCCAGCAAGGAAATCAGTCAAGTTAAAACTAAAAATACTTGAGATGCTGAAGGAAGTTCACTAGCTCCTCTATTTATGGGAAGACTAAGGAAAGAACTGAAAAGCTCAAAACCAGATCAAATTTGAATAAATAAGAAAACAGTTATTTATATGCATAGATACACACATTCAGAACAGGACATTCTTGACCAAGTACCAGAAATCTGTTCATAAAGCAGGCAAAAAAGGCACAGTATGAGGTAGGAATAGTAACAAATGGACAGATATAGGCTACAACATTGAATGTGATTGTAAAGCCTACACATCATTTCCACTGCCAACGAGCAAGCAACAAAACCCACTCTCTTACATGGCAAAGGAAAATGAGAGAAGAATCAATGCTAAAGGTGCCCACAGTATAAACCAGAATAATTGAAATAGTCCAAGGAAGTCAGGGAAGAGAAATACATGAAGCATTACCAACATTCTGGCAACCAATCCACTGGATAAATACGGAGAAGGGTCAAGCAGACAGGCCTAAGCAACCCAGATACATGCACAGAGCACCTTTCATTCCAGAGAACCTCCAAAGTACCTTAGAAACACAATTGTTTCATCCAATACTGATGATCAGCCCATGAAGTGGGGTGGCTGTTTCGGACTGGCCATTAGTCAGCTCCCCACCAGAGCCAGAAGTATTACGTTCCTACAGAAGTTCCAAAAGACTTTTAAAGGGGGAAATTTAGCATTAACAGTGAATTAGTATCTTCTCACAAAATGTGAATCTACAGTGTTCTCATTGTAGCTCTTTGTAATCCTCCTTTAAGTTTCTGAGTTTCAGCCTCTGGTGAAGCAGAGAGTCACCATGAATGCTATGGTACATGGCATGTACAGCTACAAAACTGCTCCAAGGACTAACACAGCTTTCTGTTGAGACTCACCTGAACACTGACAAAGCAAAACTCACTTCGTTTAAACAACAAAAAACCAAACAAAGAAAAAAGGGAGAAAGGTGGGGGGAAAGAGCAGGAGACTGGGGAGAAGGCATAAATTGTCATTTAGAGCATCACAGAGATTCTGCAATATTTATCTTGGACTGTATTTATGTATCAGGAAAAAAACTTGAAAGCACTGTTAAAAGGATAATAAAGGAAACATGGTAGTGTTCAGAAGTAATAGATGGTACAAGTGAGAAGCCAGGTACCAACCTCCCACAAAACATGGACCTGCAAAGGGTAATTGCAAATATCCACTAAGAGTAGGAATATAAGACATTCACTCTTAGGAAATGATGATTACAGGCTTACGTTTTTCTAAAGGTAATCAAGTCCTAAAATATATACAAATCCTTGCACACTTCCTCTGCAGACAAAGTGCAACACGTAAGAGAAGGACACTGGGGTGTAGGTAAGTACACTCATGCAGTAATGGTAACTGGAAAGAACAAAATGCCTCAAATTGCTTACAGCAACACACAGAGCTTTCAGAACCAGGTCTGATTTGGTACTAACAACTTTCAGTCACTCACTGAAAGGCTAACAGCTTTTGAGACTCTTAAGAAAACATTAGTTTCAGAACTTGCTATGAACTCAGTCTTTATACAAACATACCTTTTTCTTTTGACTTCCTGTCTTGTTCTCTCTCTCTGCTTTTGCTTCTGTGCTTGTAGGATTTCCGATCCCGGCTTTTTGATCGTCTCCTGTCCCTACTACGAGACCTGTGTTTCCTTTCTGATCTATCATGGCTTCTGCTTCTCCTCCGGTCACGACTCCTTAACATTCAGAGAGAATTTCAAAAATGTAAATCTCAGCTGTTATTTTCTAACTCAGAATATAAAAAAGCAAAACAGTAGCACTTTTAAATACAGTGATTATCTGCAGAAACCAAATCTTCACATACTGCATATAAATATTTCCCAGTACATAAGACCTGGTTTCATATTGCCCTCTTCATTCACTGAAACACTTAACTACACAACTTAAAAGTACCTACCACTATGAAATAAAGAACAACTGAAGGAAGAAACAAGACCCTATTTTTGGGAGCATTCTTTGTGTGCTGAAAGCTCCCTCATAAAGCCACTTCCACCACTACGGTGTCATCTTCCAAAAACAGAGAGCAGACAGTAACATTCAGCAAAAACTTGCTTATCCTTAGAACCAATAAAGGTGCGTCTTTGCTTAGGAAGCAAGACCTGAGTGAAGCTCAATAATGAGTGATGTGACTCAGGCTGACAGACCAAGTCCTCACAAGATTTTTACCTTTTGCAAAGTTACATGAAAATACTTAAAAGACACACACACAGGTACCTGCTGCGCCTTCTTTCTCTGCTTCTTGACCTTTTGTGGTCTCGTGAGCGGCTGCACCTCCTGTCAGATGTCCTGCTCGAATGCCTGCTCCGCGAGCGGCTCCTTTTACGCCTCTCTCTGTCACGAGCTCTCTCTTTTTCCTTCTCTTCCTCTTCACGTCGTCTCTTCCTTTCCCGCTCTTCTCTTTCCCGCTCCCTCTCTTTCTCTCTCTCTTCCCGTTCTAGCTTCTCTTTTTTCAACCTTTCATCACGGTCAGGCTCTTCTGTTCTTTTTCGTAACCTTTCCTTAAAAAAAAAGTTCACAGGAAGAAATTAAGATTACTCAAGACACTTAAGCTTATAGATTCTGAGGATGTAAAGGCCAAAACTTTTTAAATAGTTCAGTGCTATTTTCCAAACAAAGGACAGTGCTTCCTAAAATCCCTGAAATGAAAATTCTTTGTCTTGCAGAACTTTTTTTTGCTTGTCACTCTCACAAGAACAGAGGCCACACTGCATTTCCTTAACAGGGCCATAAAAATTCCCACCTGAATTTGATTTGTTGTATCTAATGTCACAACAAATTACATCAGTGAAAGCACAGTGCAGGATTCCATTTCTTGGAGTGTTTCATCCTCTTGGGAGTCCACTGGACAGCCTTTAATGTACATTAGGAAGCCTCCAAGCATTTTTCATTTCAATAACTGGAAGAAACACTTACTTTTAAATCTTCTACAGTAGCTTTTATTTTGGCATAACCCATGTGCTGCTTTCCCATCAAGTGGTCATCTACCCTGGACTGTGCATCTCCTACAATTAAAAAGGCTCCACAAACTTCACAAACTTCCATTTGTTTTTCCTGGGCTGCAAAGCTTTCAATTGTCTGAAAAAGAAGAGTGTTTGATAAAGCAAAAGAAAAGTTTCAGCCAGTGAAGAGGCTTAGAACTCTATGTTACTGTTGTCAAATCTCAGGCTGTGCTGAAAGCTGAAATCACATCTGCCTCCTTTGTCTTTGGAGCACTGCAGTACACAGGGAGAAAAGAGGCCACCCTATGCCCATTCCCACATAGAAAGAGTCCATGAGAAAACACAGAACCATTCTTCACTGCATTAACATGTACACAGTCATATCTGCAGCTCCTTTTCAATATCAGAAAAATTAAAGTTTGAAGTTTTTCTTTTAAAGCTTTTTTTTTCAGTTTTAAGATTTCTTAGGTATCAACTGAAATGTCAGGAGCTTCAGAACTACCATGGAATATACCTCAAGGAATGAAAAGGCTAGAATACCCCATGAAAAAAACCAAAAAGATATACTGGCTTCTATTTAAAAGTATGGGGTCAAATTAAACCACTGTTTCAACAGACATATGAGAAGTACACTGAAATTTCAACAGAAACCCAGATGATTATTGCTGTGCAATGTTCATGAATCATACAGTAGGGACATAAACATGCTGCATGCAACATTTCAGAGCTCTTAAAAATAAACCAAGAATCTCAATGTGAGCATTTTATTAAACACCAAAATAAAATCTTTAAACTTAAGGTCCTTTTTATTAACAGAAACTTGATACTGAACACATTCCCTCTGGCTTCTGCAGCTCCCAGAGTCAGACAGATGCCTGTCTCCTGTCACAGCCCTGTCTCAAGGGCTTTCTGTAACAGCCACATTGGGAGTTCAGTAGAATTATATTGCAGAGGTTACAGGGCAGAGTTTAACTGAGACTGCAACTAGAGGAAGGTGCAAGCTCTCCTCCAGGACTGCTGGGTGCATAATTTCATAATTTTTGTGCAGGAAGCCCACTCTCAAGGTAGAATGCCTAATTAACATACTGGATTAACACAGCCAAATGTCCTGTTACTATGTAATAAATTCTGTACAGACTTTGCAATGCCTTCAGTGGAAGGACAAGGTTATTCAGAATGTACTGTGCACCAAATGTTGGTATGTCTCACAGAACTACAAACACATGACTTACTGAAGTTGTAGACCTCAGCAGTTCTCTCTCTTCCTTTAACTGTTCAACGAGTTTCATCATTCCTTGTGCTTCTTCCACCTTTCCTTCTGAACCTAGCTCTTCAATCTAAAAGGCAATTAAAAAATTGAGTGTAATTTTTGATCAAGTAACAAAAGCAAGAGATCTCTTTTATGGGGGTAAAAAACCCTCACCTGTTGAAGCAGTACATCAATTTTGTCAGTTAACACCTGAATCTTCTCCTCATTTTTACCAGTAGGTCCCGCTCCCTGCAAAAAGTACAAGAGTGAGTTGGGGCGTTTTTTCTTTCCTTGTTGGTTTATTTCTTTTGTTAAAATAGCTTAAAGACAAAAATGTACATCTTCTCATATTCCAGAGATGCTTGGGAATGACCTCCCCCTGGCCTCTCCCACATGAAGCTACCCATAACAGTCTAGTCTAATATAAAACACTCCTCGACAAAATTTACTTCACCCTTGTTAAAGTCTAGTCACACTAATTCCTCCCAAATCAACAAAAATGTTGAAGGTCCTGGCCCATAAAAGGTAAGAAAACTGTATTCAAAGTCCTAACTTTAAACTCTGACACTCCCATGCACCTATTACATATCTTTGCAGACATTCAAGTATGACTTAGAAGTTCTGTGGGCTTTGAATTTCAAATGCTGAGTGTAAAATGCAAAAAGAATCTCACTTCAAAGATGTATCACTTCAAAGTGTCCTCTCTGCAGGCTGCCAGAATAGACCAACTGCCACCCTCTCACCTCTGCTTTGCTCCACAAGTGCTATCTCTTGACTGGACACTGTCCACAGCTCCTTCTGAAGCAACTGCACTTTGAACAGAACAGTGGTGGGGCAGCAGAAAGGAGCAAGGCTGTCTTGGCAGCCATAAAACCCAGAGAGCACAGGCCACAGTCACTGCTCCAAACCCACTGGGGACAAGATACAGCTGCTAGTGCAGGGAAGGAGCAAAGGAAAACTGAGGCTGTCAGGGTAGAGACAACACCTGACAGGTACAGAACAGATACTCATTGTGAGGATACAAGAGATGGAGAGAACAGAGAGGGCCCCTGCTGACTGTGGAGTCACTTGGCTCATTCATTAGTGCCAGATGTGATCTGCTGGCTAACAGATGAAAAATCTCACTGATCAGGAATCTTGTGGAGAACAGTTTTACCTGAACAGGTAAGACTCTGAAGACGCTATGTGCAGGAAAGCTGCCTCAGTGGCTCTGGCACACTCACCCCAGAAGACTGCTGGTTCTGTGACAGCGCCAGGCGCGCGTGGCCCCGCCGGATCCTGCGCTCCACCTCTGCCAGCAGGCTCTGCAAATAGCGCAGGAAGTCCCTCTCATAGCCCACCTTCATAAAGCGAGAGCTCTTCTCGTACCTGAGAACACACGTTAAAAATGAGACCTCTCATCAATCCCTTGTACACAAACACTGAGCAACGAGACACACAGTATTATAAATTCCTGCTCACAGTAAGAGAATATTATACATTTAAATAAGTAAATTTTTATTTAAATAAAAATTTAAATGAAGTTACGCAAATAAAATGAGCCAGGAATTAGTAATGTTTGGGTTGCTATTAACAAATTTCCAAGATACCAGAAACTCTATTTGCTTTAACATATCAAACAACAAACTTACTGTTTGCGTAGATTTTCATCATGAATTTTTTCACAAGGACCTAAGAAGACAACACAAAAAGTTTAAGTTTGCATTCCTAAATGTTGTATTCATATTCCACCAGCATTTGTTTGTGCACCACAACAGAACAGGGCTATAAACATTTCACAAGGACTTTTATGCTTCTGTCTTTCTGCTTCCTTTGCTTGGAGCTTGAAAGATACATTAAGAAAAAGAATGCCAACATCATTTAGTAATTATAAAACCAAAAGAGACTCTACATACGAAGTCTTCATAAAAATAGAATTTCCAGATCAAGTTTTACATCAGTAAATACAAACAAACAATGTAATATCCTAAACATCTGGGGCTTTAAAAAAGAAAAACACACAAGAAAAGAAAAACTACATATGGGGGGTGATTTCACCAGGCACTTTCTAATTTTCAGGGTTCTCTGCAACACACTGGCTACTTAAAACAGAGATCAGGTATGTGCCCTGAGTTCATGAAGGTGGCTGTGTTACAATTCCTCATCCACCCCAGACTTTTAAACTCTTCAACAGACTTAGATACTTAGACAAAAAGTCTGGTTTTGCTAAGTTACCATCTCCAAACTACATGCTACATGTAGCCATCAACTACCAGTAATTTAGAGCTGGTCTTCAGAAATAACTACTACAGTAAGTGAGGCTCTAAAGTAAAGCAGCTCAATAATGTAAACTCACACAAAACAGGTTAAAACCCTGCCCAGGTAGAATAGCCCAAACTAGAAACTGACACCTGAGCAGGAGAAAAGCACCTCAAACCCAGTAATTTAGCTGACACAGTAAGAAAAAAAATTTTTGATGTTTTTTCACTCAGACAAAGTAGGATCTGGAATACATATTACTTTTAGCACACTGTATCACTGGCAAGACTTGAAATGAAAAAATAAAAAAAAAGTTTTGACAGAGCAATTAACAAAAAACCCAACATAGTCTGCAAACGAAAGCTCAACTGTAATTACTTTTAAGTCAATAAAAATGTCAGGACTTATAAACTTACCTAAATCAGAACGAGTATTTGTAAATAATTCAGCTGGGCAAAACCCACAAAGGTAGTATTTGCAAACCTGACAGAGAAGAAAGAAACAGGCATCATTTTTTGCCTCTTGAATTGAAGATTTTATGTAATTGCTTTTATCCCTAAAACACAGTGTCCAAGTTTCCCTTGAATACAGTAAAATTTCTCAAAATTTTACACACCCTCTGTCTTTATATTTCTTGGCAGCAGTAAGTGCTACAAGATGTATCTTGATGACAAAACACCAAAAATCTTACTTTTCCTTGCAATAGTAATAGTTCTTAATTTTACCACTAAATATTTAAGACCAGGGGAAAGTGTCATCAATTTTTAAATATAAGTATCTAATATTTCCAAAGGAAAGGAATGAAATCAGATTGGACTATTTAACAAACTATTAAAAGCTGATTAAACATTTTAATAAATTTAGTAAGCTATTGAAGTTTCAGTGAAATTATTAACTCTAAGAGTCACAAGAGGTGAGAACAATTGCCAGGGAAGCATGGAACAAGTTCCTCTGCCTGCCTGGGACAACTTTGTGTTCAGAGCTACTGGCCTGGAGAACCAGAGCCACCTGCACTCAAATATCAGGTACTGCCCCAAGGACCTTGCTGACAATTAAAAGACTGAGAATTATCCAGAAGAATTCCCACTCCAATGCTTTGACAATTCCCTGCTTTAAGAATGACAGGCAACAAGACACACAGCTCTTCAGGCAGAGAAGACATTCATTTTAACCTGGTTTCCTGCCACCTAGAAAGGGTTTGGTTTGTTTCTGCACAGTCTGGTTTTACACTACTGAGTCAGGCTCTTTTTCTGACCACCAGAAAGTTCAAAAATCCACAAACCTGTTACTCCAGTCAGTAAATACTAATATGAGGGGATGAAACCAGCTTTTGTTAAAAGATTATTCACCCTCACCCAAGAGCAGGGGCTTAGCCAAGCTGGTCAGTTCCTGAAGTTTGTAACACAGAAATAGCTCCCATCTATCCATCAGAACAGCCATAAAGGTAGAATCAGAAATACTTTCATCTCTATCTTCATAAATTATTAAAGAACTAACTTCTCACTAGATCCTTCCCACAGATGTGACTGCCAATAATTAAGGTGCAAATCCAAAACTAGCCTGAACTTTCTTCCAGCACCTCCTTTTGGTCACACCAGTTTTTAATTTTTGGCAAATCTAAAAACTGTGAATGCATTACAGCTAAGTTCTAATCCTCTCACACATCCTGTGGACAAAGACTTGCAGTATCTTATCTCCCAAGATACAGACTGAAGTATTGGAAGAAACAGGGGTGAGGAGAGGCCCCAAACACCATCACCTCACTAAAAGCCTGTGATCAGACTGAGTTATTTTTCCAAGCTAATTGCCAGACTGCAAATCAGGGTACGGAAGTTAAAACTCTACTGACTGCTTTACAGATCACTCAGAAAAACAATCAGGCTTTCTATTAACAAATGACAGACAAGAAACACAAACAAACAAATCTCTCATTATGTAATTTGAATACTTCTCCCATGGTCCAGGTTTGGACAATTGTATCTATCTGAAGCAATTATCATTCTCTTCTTCTTCCATTTTCTCACACTCACATCAGGTATAAGGATCAGTGGAAAGACACCAAAAAATTTCAGAGATGGATTGGACACTTTCCTAAGACACAGAGAGTACAGTAATGTACTACAGTAATGTACTACAGGGAGTACAGCAATGACAGGCTGACCATACCATACTGTTAAAAGGGTTGTAGAATATCTTCTATCAACCAAAAAATTAGGCAAACTAGCCTGTAACAATTTAGAAACTAGTAGTAACAAAAGAAGCAAAGGAAAAGTAATTAAGAGTATGATGAACAAAAGAAAACAAAAAAAATCCACCCTCAATGAAAACCAGAAAAAATTACAATTATTATGAAACAGCACTACTAGGAAAATCCTGTTTTTATGAGCTGATGATTACAGACAAAAGTTGCAGTAACCAATACTAAAATATGAGGTTTCAACACACCATACATTGTATTAATTATTTATATATTAAAAACCTCAAACAAACACAAGCCACATCAAACAAACAAAAAACTCAAACCCAAAATAATGACAAAACATACATAGACACACCAAAAAGCTGCCCTAAATTTATCCTACCAGCTCTAGATGCTGCCACCCTAGCACTAGGATGGCACTCAGTGAATTACCTGACATTCTCTCCTAGGCAGCAGCCTGCAGATAAATACTCACTTCAGAGTGGTCACACCACTGTGGCTGAAGCAGTTTTCTCCCTTCTCTTCTTCTGTTTCATTGTGTGCTTCAACAGGAAAACACAGCTTGCTGGAATCCTGCAGAATCGTGCAGGGATCACTCCAGCTCAGCTGCACTGAGTGCAGCACCTGCCCTCCCAGGCTGAACATCAACTGCACTTCCAGTCAGTCCCAAGGAATCAATGGGAACAGCAAGGGCCAAGGAGTGCCTTCAGCATCACGGAACCATGAGGGGCTGACCCAGAGGTCACTGATAAGCTCCAACGGGCATCACTCACCCATGGGTTATCAGGCTGCTGCACATTCCACAACAGGCAGTTTGGGGGGCATAACCCCTGTGCAGGTAACCAGCATTTATTCCTTTTTGCAGAATTATTCCCACAACTCTGCCAGCAAGAAGGGGCAACAGGGAAGTGTCACTGTCAAACTGCTGCTGCAGGATAAGCCACAGCTTGGCTCTCAAAGCCCCTGAGTGTCCACATTTGGGTAAGACACTACAACAAACAGGGATGCTTGGAACTTTCCACTTCTTCATCACAAATGCACCAATCCCTGGAATCTCTTGGAGGTGGGAAAAGCAGTATCCTTTACCTCCAAGTCCACTAAGTTAACAGCAGGAATTGCAACCTCAATTGGAGTTTGGGAAGCAGTTTAAAGCTTTCCCATATACAGAGGCTACTGACAGCTCTATATTGTTAATGTTTCTGCATTAACATGTTTCTCTTCTGCAAGAAATTTATTTACTGATGGAGAAGTATCTCTCTAACAGTAATAAACTACAAAAGCAAATTCCTTTAGGGAGACAATTCCTAGTAAAAAGGCTGAGAATAAAATCCATCAGACTGTGGCTTACTCATCAAAAACTAGTAAATTCCTTCCCACAGTTGGGTTCTTTGAATCCATTAAAGCTCACAAGCAGCAGACATTTTAAGAGCAATGCCCGCCCACCCAAATCCAAACAAACAGCAGCCCTTCTCCCCAACCCACTCTTAAAGATAAATGTTATTTGTTTTTGGAAAAGTATTAATGATGCAAGGTTAAGTCCTCTCCCTCCCTCCCCTGGAGGATTAAGTCCTTAAATTCTACCTCGATACAAAGCAATTTAGGTCATGGCATTATAAAAGTAAAAGCACAACACATCATAAATAGCCAAAACCATCCCATCATACTCTGCACACAAACCAACATTTTGAGAAACTGCATTATCAGAGATGATTGCTCACAGCCATTTGTCTCAAATAGCTCTTCAATCCCTCCACTTTCTGAAAACCCTGAGTTTGCCCTGCACAAGCATCAAAATTTCAAACCTCACAGGAGCACGGGCAGCCCATGCTGGGCTGTCTTGTGCTACAGAACAGCCTCAGAACTCTCATGCAGTTGCCCTTCCCATAAGAACTTGCTTTGTGCAGGTGGTATATTCTTAAAGCAGGAAGGTGTGAATCAATAAAAAAATGTACTTTGTCTACAGATACGACAGTAAGCAGAAAGATGAAAATACAGGATATTCATAATTTCTTCCTTCACACAAAACAAAGGATTTTTGTCAAAACAAGGAATTGATCACCTAAGAACATGCCATCACACTGAAATAAACCACAAGTTGGATTCCAATTTTTAAAGATTAAAGGTTTTAATCATGTCAATGTTTTAAAGTAACAACTTAAGCTCTACAAAAGCTTTTATAATACATTATTGCCATGTTTCGTTCAGTGTGTGATTTATTAGCTCAGTGCAAATATATGACACACTGAGCTATCACACCCTCTACTTCCACCTTGTATTTATTTCACTGCACCTATCAGTGTCTGATAGCCACATGGGTGCAATCTCCAAATGATAAGCAAAATACAGATGAGCTTCTTGTGATAATCTTCCACACTCAAAACTGATGGAATTGACACAAAATCCTGCACTTTGGGGTCAATACATCATGCTGGCATTGAGCATGTATTTCACCTGAAAAGCAGGACAGCAGGCAGAGGAATTAATGTCACCATTTGAACCTCAGCTGCATTTCCTGTCTTTTAAAACATGTCAGCACTGCAAATTTAACCTTTAGGTAACAAAGAAAGTCAAACTGAGACATGCATTTAACAGCAGTAATTGCTGGGTTTTATGAACTCATCAGTCGACTACAGGAACCCAGGAAAATAACACTTGCAGAAAAGTTGTATTCAATCATAAACAAAAGCAGAAGCAGAGCAAAGAGCAGCAGATCCTGCAGGACTGAAGGCTCACCCTAAGCCTGGCACTTTCCCACTGCTCTCAGACACGGGACAGCTCTCACCTTCTTTGCTGGCAGAGGATTGGGAAGGAGAGACAAGGCCTTGTTTCTAAAACAACAAAACTGAACAGCATAAAAACAGAGTCCTCTGGTTATGGTCAAACTCTTCAGGCTAAAGTCATAAGTGAAAAGAAAAACTGAAAATATTCTGTGACTTGCTTATTTGAAGATGAAAAAAGTAAACTGAACGAGTGAATGATGGGGAAAACAAAAACCAACCAACAAAAGAAGTCTTTCTTACCTTAATGAATAAACCAAACCAATCCCCTTATCTGTTCTACCTGGACCAACACGGCTCAAGCTATTCACCTTGTATTTCATATACTCCATCTAACTCCTCCTGATTTTAAATTCACAGTCAAAGGAAAATACCTAACTGAATTATTTTCTTAATAAAGTAAGTCTAGAAACACATAAACAAGGTAATGAAAACTTCCTGACCTCACAGTTTCTTCCTGACCTGCACTGCTTACCTACAGAGCAGCATTTTGCAAGGGAGGGAATGGCTCCTCACAACTGAAAAATCTAAGGTAAGATAGGTATTGCTCCTTAGATCAAGCAAATTCAACCAATTCAAACAAGTATTATCCTCCTTTATAATGAGCTAAATCCCATATAAAAACATGAAATCATGTCTTTGATTAAGAGGTAATTTAGAACAGCCAAACCCAATCATTTCCCTCTTCTCCCAAATAAACAACATTCTAAGCAAATGCTAAGGGAGGGAGGAGCTAAATGCTTTGTGCAGCTTAATTTATCACTTAAGAGATAAATTATGGTAACTGTGGCACTTTCTTTTAACGTATGGCACAACTAGAAAAAGGTATCATGAACGGGAGAAAAAAAAAATTAAAATTCATCAGTGTTCATCCCTCTCAAATCAGCAGCTATAGGAACTCTGTAGGTACCACAGAGTTCTTCTGAAATAACTTACAATTCAACTATGATGGTCAAAACTAACTCATCACTCATTAAAGCTCAACCAGTGGAGAAAGTCCAATTAATAATAACAGTAACAAGGTTGTCTTGTTTGGGCTACTTATTACAGAAAATGAATGAACACCACATTAACAGAAGTACAGAAGTACTCCTAAACAACAGTCTTGTTTAGGTTAGTGTCCGTCTCCCCTTCCCAAGCAGATTCCTCTGAGTGAGGAAATGTGAAAAGAATCAAGCTTTCCTTAACTAAATCCTCACCTTCCAAACTCTCATGGTTTTTCACTGTAGTACAACCTCCAGACATTAAAGTCTGTACACGCGTGCCCTTCTTTTTCCTCCTCTAACACCACCCTCAGGAAGACATCCAGAGACATTTATTTCCCAAACTACAACATCTGTCTCATTCCCCTTCGCACAAGCCACCAGCTTCTACTGAGAAGCGCTGAATTCCTTTAACCACCCCGCCGCCTTGTTTTTGTGTTTCCCTACGGGAGACCCCCACCACCAGCAGCCCTCTGGAAACCCCCGCTCCCGTAAACGGCGGCACCGGCGGGCACAGCCTTGCCCCGCAGACACCCAAACACCGGGGCTGTCCCTCCTGCAGCCCCACAACAGCCCGGCTGTGTCGGGATCTTCCTCCTCCTCCTCAGCGAGACTCGGCGCTGTTCCCGCGCACGACCAGGCCCGGCCCGCCGCAGGCCGCCATCCAGGGCCCAGCACCCAGGGCCCAACCCGCACCCCAACACACCACGCGGAA
>VYXF01004960.1:506215-551525 GCA_013397295.1 Polioptila caerulea | reverse complement strand
CCCGGCCCCGGCCCCGGCCCCGGCCCCGGGCGGCGGCCGCGCCCCGGAACCGGCTGTGGGGGCCGGGTTGTCACCGGCAATAGCGTCCCCCGGTGCGGAGCGAGGGCAGCGGGCGGCGATGCGGGAGGCGGGCGGCGGCTGCGGGGAGATGGCGGAGCGGGAGCGGCNAGAACTGACCTACAAGGAGCTGCTGGTTTGTGGTCTGTCAGAGGGCAAACCTCGCCTTTACGTGCTCTTGGCTAAGCAGAAATATTTATTATTAACTCAAGTTTGAAAATTACTTTCTCTTTCAAGCAGGGAACTTGTTCCAGTGGTGTATACAAACACTTGGGATTTGGCATCTCGTTCAGATCCACCTGAGGACACTAAAGCGAAGGCAATTCTGTAATAGACACTTGGACAAGTAACACTGTAGCCATAAACACACACATAATTTTATTTGAAGGAGGATTTTACAGGGAATGCCCAGGCATTTTTGGAGACTTGTTTTCTGCAGGTTCAATTCAGCCTGGTTTTATTGAGCTGTTTTGTGCTTGAAATTATAAACTTACAAAAATAAGGGGGAACAACTTTTTACACAGACAGATAATTATAAGAAAAGGGGGAACAGTTTCAAATTAAAAGAGAAGAGACATAGATTAGATGTAAGGAAGAAATTCTTCCCTGTGAGGGTGGGAAGGCCTTGGCACAGGTTACCCAGAGAAACTGTGACTCTCCTTCCCTGGAAATGTTCAAAGCTGGGTTGGACAGGGCTTGGAGCAACCTGGGATAGTGGAAAGTGTCCCTGCCTCTGGCAGGGGGTGGAATTAGATTAACTTTAAGGTCTCTTACAACTCAATCCATTCTAGGATTCTATGACATTATAATTAAAAATAGGAAAAATAAAATTAGCAAAGGAGCAAGACTTTAAAAGATGAAAGTTTGATCAGCAGTTTTGAGAAGCATGGAATACTTAAGAACTTGAGCTTTAAATTGTGAATAAAATTAAAGCTCGTAAAAATTTAAAGGAACTGATTCATAGGATGCTGAATTATCTATCTTAGTGAGGGAGATAAAAAACAACCTGTCATCAGAATGAGTTTGTGTCTAAAACTGGAATTGATGAAGTAAGTCTTGTAATAAAATTAATTATTTTAAAAAATAATGATCTGGTAATTTTTAACCATGTCAATAAATGGATCTTCATTGTTGTTTAAGTTTGTACAATTAAAATTTTTGCAGTGAGCTTCTTAGTATGTGTGATGCTAAGAGGTGCTGAGTACTTATATTTTGGTACCTATCAGGTCCTTCTCTGCACATGTGGAATGGCCAGGATGAATCCCCAAATAAGCTGTGCTGTTGAGCCTTACATGTCTTCTCTAAAAACTAAACCAGCAATTTTTGTCCTCAATGCAAATACCACCCTGTCTGTCTGACTTTGCAGTCTCTTTCTGTAAAAAAAAACCCCCAACCAAACCCAACCCAACCCAACCAGACCACCCAAAGTGGACAAAGCTTTTTGGAGCTGGACTTTGAACTGAAAGTTTTTTCCCTTCTAAGTTTATTTATCTCAGCTTTATTTTATATTATTCTTAAATAAACAAACTTGGAGAAGGGTTGAGCACGTTCATTTTTCTGAAGAATTTCCTTCAACTGGAGCTAGAGAATAAAAATAAAGTTTTAAAAAGATAGAGAAGGGTCAATACCACTGGAATCTAGGATAGGAAAGAATGGTACAACTCTACAGCAAAGTTACATGTGTGAGTCTGTAAGTCCTTAATACACACACTAAGTAAGATCTGAGCACTAAGCAGCTTTTAGGATGTTTCCTTAATATGTTTCTACAGTCAGCAACTGCAAATAATAATTTGAAAATACAGAAAAGGGATTAGTTCTGTGCATCACTTACAGATTGCAGAAAATTAGTTGGCTGCAGATCTAAGCTGTGTAATTACTCATGCAGCAAATGGCAACTGGGCAAAGAACTGTTCTTAAAAACTATGCTCACAATATTTTAAACATAATTTATTTGCCAGAAAGTGCAAATACTTCTGCTGGCAGCATTAATTAAAGAGTACATATAGTATCCTAGGGAGATACCAGTAATAGATCACATACACACACACACAAACACAAGTATTCTAAGTACAGCTGATCCTTTTAAAGATTAAAATATCATACACAAACATACTTTCATACTTATTTTTCCAGTAGCCTAAAGGCTGTAGCCTAAGAAATGATACATTGGAAAAGATTCTGAACTTTCAAAATGCTGCTGCAGTAAAGAGCATTGGAGCAAATAGAAAATGACATCAGCAGGTGCCATTGCAGACTCCCAATCCAGGGTGAATTTCCATTGCAACTCCAACCTATTTTACATGTGCATAGAGTGTTCTTCTCATGGGCAGCAAGGATGAGTGGAAACGAATCTGCCCTGACTCAGGATTTGACCCAGTGCTCATGTTTTCCATGTGCAGGACCTGTTTGCACTGGGCCTGCAAGCGGAACCATGCGGCCGTCGTGGCTTACCTGCTGCACGCTGGGGCTGACAAGGACATCCTGACAAAGAAAGGGGAGAGGCCAGCCCAGTTAACATCCAAGAGAGAGATCAGGAAGATGTTGGGAGGTAACCTAACGTGCCATATGATCCTCCAAGATTGGTAAAAGAGTGTTCAAAGCACGTGTGTGCCAATCTTTGTTTTGCGTGTGAAGATACTGTGTTGGCATCTTAGTATTAGGACTTGCTTTCTAGAGTGTTTACATGGTAAGAAAACAAAGTTTAAGTAAAGGGAGTAAATTCCATACACAGCTAGCTAAACTTTTTTTCTGAACACTAGGAATTTAGAAAAACTGTATTTTGAGGAATGCTTTGTGCCAGGTAGATGCAGTTTCCAGTTTTCAGAAGGACAGCAGGAGACAAATCTCTTGAATTTGTAGGAAGCTCTTGTATGAGCAACATCTAATTTTCCTCATGTTCTTTGTTGGATAAATCAAAAATTAGCAGCCCAAATAAACAGCTCATTAAAGGACATGGGTAGAGCACCTCTATCATGTTTTGTAACTGCTGGAACAGAGCAGGTTTTGCTGCTGGAGGTGATAAGTAATTTGAAATGCGGCCCATTAACAACCTCTTGTCTCTCCTTTGTACTCCTGTGTCTGGTTTTGCTTTCAGTGTTGTCTCTCCCAGCTGTTGAATGGGTAATGCTGCAGCTCTCCCAGTACTGCATGTTCCCTTCCCTTTATTCTTTGCCTTAATATCAAACAACATAGGACCCTTTGTTTTTCATTGCCTGATACATTATGAAGATGACAGCATTATTCCACCAGAGACCATGTTACAATGTTCTGCTACAGACTGAAACCAGCCAAAAACAGAAGTACTGCAGTGTGAAAAGGAATTAGCACCCCCAGAATTATTAGAATCAGAATCAGCTTTTATGTTTACATGGCAACACCTGAGCATTCTGTTTATTGTAGGGAAAAAATACATGGTGCTTCCTGATGCATCTTTTAACCCGTGATGCTTTTAACACTGCATTCCCAAAAAAAGAGACCCAAAAATCAGTCTTGGAGAACGTTGTTTGGTTTGTTTTACAGTGGAAGATGAACTCCCAGACTTAAAGCAAGATTCAGATCTGCCAATCATCCCCAATTACCTGGCTAACCCACCTTTCCCATATGTTTACAACACCTCGAGTACCAGCATTCCAGATCCTACACTGAATGGGAATCTCTCACACTTGGAACCAAAAGACACCAGCTCTCCATCTGGACCTGACTCGGACACCTACAGACGAGCCCCAGCCCCGTTACAGCCCTGGAACCCTGCTCCTGAGGCACCTCCAAAAGGGGACATCCCACCCCTGCCTCGAGGCTCTGCTGGGCCACCATCACACCCAAACCCTGTCCTCCAGAGAGCTCCTGTGTACCAGGGCTCAGTGTCTTGGGGCAGAAGCCCCTCTTCACCAGCAGGATCCAACCAGGCCTTACCCCAGCAAGGGAGCAGCTCCTGCGTGGGACCTGTACCAGCCTTCCAGCCCGTTTTCTTCACAGGAGCTTTTCCACTCAACATGCAAGGTAACACTGAAAATCTCCTCTTGCTTTGTATTGATCTTCTGTCACCTTGGGCAGTGCAGACTAATCATGTGTTTCCAGAGACTTTCAGATTGCCATGTTTAGGCTTTCAGGAAACATTTGAAGGGAATGAAGTAGGCAGATACACTGTTTCTGCTGGAACTGTTATTAAAATATTGATGTAAACATTTGCTGTCTCAATTGCTATAAAAGCATACAGACACCAGGGTAATCGAATTCTTTAAATAGCATAGTCCAAGCTGCAAATACAGATCATGAGAAGCAGCCAGTGAGCTCAAGAGAACCTCACATGGCTCAGTCTGCACTGAGCTGTTCTAGGATCTGCCTGTTCTGCAGGGAAACTTTGCCTGCCCAGGGAGGGAAACCTGGAATTCCAGTTACCATTAAGAATTTTGTTCTTCAAGTAAAAGGCATTCTGATACCATGGGGTAGCAATGAAAAATGAACTGAGAGCAATCTTGGATTGCTCAGGAAATTGATAACCAGTATAAGATGCTGTTAAATCAGCTTAAATTAATGAAAGAGTATTCATACAATGGTTCAGACATGCACACATATGTTGCATTAGATTTGCTATGATTTTTTCATATAGTTTGATGAAAATCAATCTAACTAAAACTGTGGTCATACAATTCCAGGTTTTGCTTTCTGAGGATTCAGGCATTCATACTAGTGACACAAATGAAGTCAATAAAACATAGAAATACATGGAAGTTGTTACAGAGACATTGTTTCCAATTCCTTTATACCTCTGCCTATTAATGTGACTTTTTATTTCTAATAGAACTGGTGCTTAAAGTGAGAATACAAACCCCTAATCTTAGAGAAAATGACTTCATTGAAATTGAACTGGACAGACAAGAACTGACCTACAAGGAGCTGCTCCGAGTGAGTTGCCGTGAGCTGGGTGTGAACCCTGAGCATGTCCAGAAGATCAGAAAATTACCAAATACAATGTTAAGAAAGGTAAGAGCTCTACCTTTTGAAGTGCAGCAACTTTATAGAAGAGATGTTTAGTTTACTGTTATAAAGGAGTAATTTGTTGGTCACCTGCACAGGCCCATGTTGGGAAAAAAAAACCCAAAACAAAACCAAAAATGAAAAACCTCTACTCAACTCACAGCACTCAGCACTTGTTTGGGATTTCTAGAGTAAAAAAGGTTATCAAATTTCTTGATCACCTCCTTTCATAACCATTTGGTGCTGGACTGAGTTAATACCTGATTTTATGACTCTGTTGTAAAATTCAGTACAACACAACACCACTGTGAGCTGTGATAGCATTTAAAAGGCCTGCAGAGCTCAATCAAGCTCTGTGAGTTGAGCAAGGCCTGGCTGCAGTCCTTGCACAGAGGTGTTTTTCAGGGTTACTCTTGAGTGCAGGACTGAACAATAACTGTCCTTCCTTCAGTGACATTTACCCTGCAGCCAACAGAGAAGGGACCTGCTGACCTGTTTTACCAACTCACCACTGACCTTTCTTTCACTCTCAGATCCTTGTAGAGCATTGTTAGTGTCACTCATGGGGCAAATCTGATTAGGAATAGATTAACAGACTTCACTCTGCTGCATCTTCACTGACTACTCTGTTAGTCAAGAAGTGAAGGAAAAAAAAAAAAAAGACATAAGCAATTCTTTCACTTTTCCAACTTTGGTTATTGTTGAAAGAACTTTTTATTTTCATCTCAAATCACTTCAGGCTCTCTGGTAGGACTTCAGGACCCTTACAGTTCCTCTAGTGACACAAACCTGACTCTGTACTGCTGTTGGCAGCAGAGCTCTGCTGCAGGGGCTCAGAGCTGGCCTTGCTGGCTAGCTCTGAAGGAAGCCAGCCACACGCAGGACCTCCTTGGGTAGATGCAAACATCAATTCATCAGCTCCCAAGAATTAGCAAGGGGAAAAAAAGAGGATTTGGGTGGCATGCAGTAGATCTTGACAAGTATAATCCCACTAATCACTTGCACTCACCATCAGTGTTGCACTCCTAAAAACAGACTTAGGGAATAGCTGAATAAGACCCCAGAGGTGCAACAGGATATTCCAGTTCACTGTAAACAACTGTCATACTTATGAATAAATACATACCTTGTGTTAGTATGAGCTGACTATTTTAACTTACCTCTGCAGAATTAACAGACACTATCACCTAACTCCTTATTGTATTTGTTTAAAGGACAAGGATGTTGCAAGGCTACAGGATTTCCAAGAACTGGAGCTTGTTCTTACAGTAAGCGACAAAAACTTACTTTTCAGAGTCCCAACACTTTCTGAACAGAGTGGGTATAACAAGAAGGCATCAGAACTTACATACTAATTAAGGAACAAAACAAAAGATTTTTATCTTTCATTTTACAATTATGTTTGAAAAACAGTATCTATAAGGGCTAATGATGTGAAAAAATCTATTTTGTTAACCCTGAAATAAACTGAAGTGGTTATGCACATTTACAGCTTCTAGTTAATCTAAGAACAGTGAGTCTGGTATAAAAGTAGCTCAATGCACAGGAAGTATTGGTAGAACTATGTGTTAATACAACACTTCCTTACAAAAAGATAATGAAATACTTCAGAGTTAGCAGCTCTCAGGGAAAGGCTTACCTTAAGCTGTTCTAATAATTTGTTTGCTATAAAATAGCAGAGGTACTCAAGCTAAAGAACCTGCCATGAAGCCCATTTAATATTTGTACTGAGTCCATTACCATCAATGTTCTCTTTTTAGATCACGTTTATTAAGTCCTATCTTACTTAGAGGGAAAAAAACAAGAAGGGTTTACATCTGTGGAAGCACAAATCTATCTATGTCAAGTTTAAATTCTATCAAGTGGCTTATTACCTGTGACTTCTTAATCCCTGTTTACACTTTTCCCTATTTCTCAGGTTGAAAATAAAAGTGACAGTAATTATCCAAATAATAAATATGCTCTCAACCAAAATCCCTTTTAGTGTCGTCTGTCAATATATACATGAGCAATTGACATGTAATGACATGTGCAATTTAATATACTATTTTTGTTACTGTATTGACATTTCTTCAATGCTGCTTTTATTTCCCCTTTTAAAAGCACAAAAAGTGTAATCTTATTTTCCTTTTACCTCCACATTCCTGAGAAAAAATGCATCTTGAACCTAAAAAGTTACCTGTGTAAAAATAAACTAGTGAAGTACCCAGGGTTTTCTGGGCTGATAACCAATCCTGATGTTCCTATGCAATGTATTTTCTTTTTTTCACTGTGACTTGTGTTTACCTGTGTAGTTTACTGAAAAGAATATCAGTTATTTAAGATTCAG
Source organism: Polioptila caerulea (assembly GCA_013397295.1). Taxonomy (NCBI): domain Eukaryota; kingdom Metazoa; phylum Chordata; class Aves; order Passeriformes; family Certhiidae; genus Polioptila; species Polioptila caerulea. Next base: position 544,162 of record VYXF01004960.1, on the reverse strand, counting down.
AATTTGACTGCTTTGCTGTGAAATTCTCAAATAAAGAAACTGAAAAGTATTTAAGAGCTGGATTTTATATTATTTTTTCAGGATTTTAGTATTTAGTCACTTGAATTTGAGGAAGAGTTCTACTCTGGTAGGCCACGTGAAAAGCAGGTGCTGTGGGTTAGATGAATAAACTAAAGTATGAGATGTAACAGGCAAACAGAATGTACCAAACTGGTCTGAATTTTCCTGTTTCCTCACCTTCCCCTCTCCTTCCCCCCAATTTCTTCAGAAACTGCAGCTGCCAAAGGGATTTATCTTTTGTTTTGTCTCAGACTTCAGAGCCTGAGCAGGCTGTGCAGTGTCCGTGCGGCTGCTGGGGCAGTCCTGGGCTGAGTCCCTGTGCCTGGAGCTGGGGACCAAGCACAGCCTCCTCCAGTCCTGGGGGCTGCAGCAGGTAAGGGACAGCAGCTGCCTGTGTCACTGCCCGTGTCACTGCCTGTGTCACTGCCTGTGTCACTGCCCGTCCAGTGGGCAGTGTCCCCAGAGCACCCCGGGCTCGCTGCTCCCAGCTTTGGAGGCGCTTGGAGCACAGCAGAGGGAGCTCCCAGCCTGCTGTCAGGCACCAGGCCAGTGCTCAGCTGCCAGCACAGAGCCCTGCCAACACCTCAGTTCTCTTTATGCACACTCACCACACCGAAGCTAAGTCTCCCCAGGTGAATACAGAAGGTTTTGTCACACTGAAAAAGCCTCTTCTGCAAAGTGTCAGAGGTCAAACATAGTCCAGTCATTGGCAGTATCTGTTTTTATGCCAGATTGCTGGTGGAATACAAAATTCTCTGTAATATAATAATAAAATGGTCATTCCTCACATCACCCTGGCTGGTACCTGCTCCCCAGCACAGGATGGTTCAGGCATTGGCTGAATCCAGGAGGATTCAGGGTTAACCAGTAAAACCCCTAAAGAAGAGCTCAGCTGTTGGGGCAGCAGCCTTGCACAGATGCTGATCCCTATTTGTGCACTCCCAGGAATATTTTTATACCTCGTGCAGTTTATACCAGGCAGATACTATTAACACTCCTCAATCCCATCAGTGTATAACCACAACATTCTGTGTGTGATAAATAACTCATTACATTGTGCTCTGCTGCATGAAATGTTAATGTCTAATAAATGCTTGGCTGTAGATTCGGGTTTCTATTTAAGAAGTATAATTTGTAAGAATTAATAAATTATTATTTTTGTCTTTTCAAAGTTTTTCCTCTGCTTTCCTTCTGGTAAAACATAGGAACTTTTTTTTGCTGTGTGGTTTTCTGGAGTGCTTAGTGTAAGACACAAACAACTAAAGCAAAAGAGGTTCTACCAGATTCTAGCAGCAAATGCTGTTTGAAACACAGGCTTCCTTTTATCTGAGGCCTGGTTATCAATAATAAAATAGATAATTATTTCTGCAAAACAAACCACCCATTATTTCAGATGATTAAGTGTTGAACAAGAAAAACTAAATACACATCTGTCTCAGCATGCACATTCAGCTTAAGTGAAGACTTACTCTTAGTGACTTCCTACTCAGAGACAGACAGCAAAATTCTGATATTTCTGGTCCAATCATGTCCCTGAGGGCTTCTGTGGGGTCTACTGAATAGGAAAAAAACTGTGTAGTTAATATTTTATATGAAGCCATTTGTCAGTTTAGCTTTAAATACACGTTGCTTCCTAGGCTGAAGAGGAATTTTATAGTGCCAAAGTTGTCCTGGACAGGGATCCCAAAGGTCCCAGGATTCCCATGTCCTGGGGGAAATACTGAAAGGAACAGGTTGGAACCACTCAGAGATTACACAGCATTTCACTGTTACTCAGCTGAGTCACAGCTTAACTGGGCCTGTCTTTTCACTTCAAATCCTCTGAATCCTTATGCAGAAAACACACAAATCAGGTGTATTTTGTACCATTAATATAATTTACTCATTACAAACTTGAATGCAGTACATAATTGCACTGTGGTGCATACTTTTTTGGCAGAATATTTGTCATTCTTTGGGAAAGAAACGTAATAAAATACTTTATGTATATAGAAAATATTAAAAAATACAAAATTAACTTCTTGGTTCTTATAATTGTAAAATACTTGGTTCACATATCACAAGTTGAGTCTACTACAAAAACTGTTTTGTAAATTACAGTACATTCACAAGTCACTTTTGTGGCAAGTCAATAATATTAAAAAAAACCCACCAAACCAAAACCCGAGGGGTTTTCTCTTCATGCCAGTCCAGCATCTTTGGCCATACTGTAGAAAATACCCTTTGCTGCTATAAGGTTTGCAGGTGTGTCAAATTCAGCTATGGTCCCGTTGTCTAGAACAAGAACCCTGTACAAAACAAAAGGTGGGGTGGGGGGGAAAGATGTATCAGAAAATTCCTCACAAGGAACGTGGTACCTGTTTGTGTCACAAAGCAAACTTCTCTCATCTTTGCCTTGCTTTTGTTTTCCTCCATTATTTTCACATTAAAACACAACTGATGATAAACATTCTCTTTGAACTGCTGCTTGACTAACAAGTTACAGGGCAGTCACTGTCTCCCAGGGGCAAGAAGAGGGAAGAAAGGCATCTGGAATTGAAACTATCGCTCCAGAAAGCCAAGGAAATTAAAGCTCATGAAGAATACTAACATATTTTCAAGTCATTAAAATGACATCCTGTTAGTGAAGAAGTTAACAGCAGCTGCTGGTTTAGCAAGGCTCCATAAGCTCCCAGACAGTGCCAGGAGTGCCCCTGGGCAGTGTTCCCTGCACAGCTCTGGTTTCTGCATATAGAACCTGTTTCCTATGCCAACAGAGGCAAAGTCAGGGCTGGAAATCCTGGGATTATATAGCACATCATTGCTTACACACTGCCTGACAAGAGAACCAGTGTTCATGCCTGGAGACACATCAGACCCCTCCAAGCACTGCTTCACATCCCCAGCAAAGCCCCGAGCCTGCCGTGCACTGCTCCGAGACCTCACCTGGTGTAATCCATGATTGTGTTCAGCCTGTGGGCAATGGTCAGCACCGTGCAGTCTACGAACTGTGTCCGAATGGTCATCTGGATGAGGTCATCTGTCTCCAGGTCGATGGCAGCCGTGGCTTCATCCAGGATCAGGATCCTGGTTTTGCGCAGCAGAGCTCTGGCCAGGCACACGAGCTGCCTCTGGCCAACGCTGCAAGCACAGACAGCCTTTCAGTGCCCCCAGCTCCCCACAGCCACTTGTGCTCAGCAGCTCATGCATTGGCTTACCCAAAACACCCTCAAATACTCTGTTCTGTCAGCCCTGTAGCTCACACATGCAGGCTGCAGCATGCCAACACTAACACTGATAGGATCACTTACTGCCTGGCCCTGTCCTGGCAGAGCCACCAATTGTGCCTTTTATCACTGTGACAAAATCCAGGGCAGCTAATGACAACATTCCTGCCCAAGCTTTCAAAACAATCACAGTTCTGATAACATTGAGCGTATGCAAACTTAGGGAGAAAAAAAAAAAGAAAAAAAAATGTTATGAGGCTGCAAGTCCTTTCTCATAAAAAAATAAAATACATACATATATCTGAGCTACCCAGACTTCCTCCCCTGCCACAGACATAGCCCAGACTCAGTCTCTGAGTGTCTGCAGGATGAGGAAGGAGCTGAACATTCATCACAGACAATCTGGTGACACCACAGCCTCAGAAGCCAATGAAGCATATCAAAACATAGCATTTTATCATCCCCAGTCATGTCTTCATGGGCCTTCCAAATAGTAATGGAAAATAAACATTGCTAAAGTGTCAGGCAGAGAACTCTTACTCAGCACAGCAGTAATGTTATCATGGCATTTCCCTTCCTACCAAAATGTGTTTAAGGGACTGCCTGTCCCTAATAACCTGTCATCCCAAAACCTCTTTCTGACAAGATGGGATTTAGGTTTGGGAGAAGAATCAGATCATTTGTGGCAGAGGCAGAAGAGGAGGCAAATGTTTGAACATTGGTGGCTTTCTTGGAACTGAAATAGGTGGTCGAATCATTTTGGATATGACAGACCAATGTCAGCCTGTGCCCAGGTGCCCCCCACTGTCCCAGCTGGATGGCAGCTCAGTGTGTGCTCTGCTCCAAGCATTCCTTACCTAAGATTCTCTCCACCCTCTGAGCACTCATAGTCCAGCATGGATGGCTGACTGCTGACGAGCCTCTTCAAATGAGACAGTTCAAGTGCTTTCCATATTTCTTCATCTGAATACTTATTAAATGGATCCAGGTTCATCCTCAGTGTTCCAGAAAAGAGAACAGGATCCTGGATATAAAACCAATTTTCATTAGACAAGTGCTGTAGCTGTTTTAAGTACAGATACTATGGGCTGCTGCTTTGAGATGTCCATTGCATTGCAGGTAGGCCACCTCCCAAATCCCATCCTCTCTGAAAATACATTACATGATACAGTTCAAACTCAACTTTCAGCTCTAAGGATGTTTTATCACCCAGCTTATAAGGTGGCAGGATGGGACCAGTTACAGTATAAATAGTTTGTTTTTCTGAAACAATTTTCTGAGTGTAACGAAAGATTTTCCTCTTTTGATAAACCATTATTTATGGTTTGTTAAGCTGCTAGAAAACATTCCTTCATTGTGACACACACAAACAGTACCTGAGGAATAATGGTTAGCCTTGATCGAAGGTCATGGAGACCAATTTCTGAAATTTTCACGCCATCAATTTTAATTTCCCCTTTTACAGCTTCCAGGATCCTGAAGAGGCAGAGTGTCATGGAGGACTTCCCTGCTCCAGTTCTGCCAACAATTCCAATCTACAACAAATTGCAGGTTTATCAACAAAGCACATAGTTAAGAAGAAAACAAAACCCAACAAAAAACTCCCAAACAACCCTCCAAGATTCCTTTAAGAGGTTTGACTGAAGATCTGAATCTAAGAAAGGATGTCTCATCCTTCCCTAGAAACCCAGGGCACACTGTAATGTACTTATTGCCATTCCTGTAACTGGAATGATATTCCACAGAAACATCACATGTCATAAATACAATGAATAACACAGGCCTAGAGCCATCCTACATAACTTTGGGTGATTTGGAACACCCATGGTAGGTCCAGTCACTCCAGGACAGGAAATAAAGGCTCTCCAAGGGCAACTCCTACTTCATGGTAAGCATGTCTATCTCCAGGCCAGAAGGATGCTGTCATCCTGTCTGCTGAGAATAAGGGCAATTCTATTTTTTAGCAACAGCCTGTTCAGGAAAGGACTTTCCCATGCTAATTATTCTGTCTTCAGCAGGAAAACCTCCAAACTTTCCATCGAAGCATGAAGAAATGAATCTCCCAGAATAAAGACAATTTCCTGATTAAGGAAGCAAAGAATGTAATTTCCTTCCATGCCAAAAATTTCACAGGGGAAGTCAAAGAGCAGAAAAAGCTGGAATTCCTTCTCCCATCTGCACTGCTTCAGAAAAGCACTCTTGTCTCTGAATTTTTGTCACTTGTGCTGGTGCCTCCTACGTGGTGTATGGGAGCCTGCTGTCAAATGAAATGGAAAGTCCAGAAAGTCCCATGCAATCCACTCTACTGCTTTCCAGCCAGGAGGATGGTGGCACATGGACAGCACAGGTGTCACTACTGGCTCCTGCACTGGCATCAGTGTTTCTCTAGACCCTCTCTCGACTCCACAGTTGTCACTACTGGCTCCTGCACTGGCATCAGTGTTTCTCTAGACCCTCTCTCTACTCCACAGTTGTCACTGGAGGCCCAGAGCAATGTTCTAGCAGACATTCAGCTGGTAACTCACCTTTTCCCCACCCTGCACTTGGAGGTTTAGACCCTTCAGCACCAGATCCAGGCCCTTCCTGTACCTCACTGAATAATTCACAAACTCCAGCTCTCCCTTGGACGGCCAGTTGTCTGGGGGACTCTTGCCCTCAATGATCCAGGGAGCCTGAGGAAAACAGAAGTCAGAAAGGCCTAACACAGGTTGCAGAAAAAATAATTCAAGCTCTGATTAAAGCATTTCATCTGATAAAATCTCCATGATCAAATAAATTTATAATAATGGGAAAAAAACATGGGGTCCTAATTATCCACCCATTTGTCTTTGTTGGGAAGTTAACAGGAAAAAACTGAGCACAAAGGGATGAATCCTCAATGGATATGAATATTTTCCCATCAACTTTAAGAGCACACTGCCAGTTTTATGCCAGCTCAAGCTCTGATTTATAATGTGTATCACACATCTTGTCTAGCTACCTCTTTCCTTCCAGGTTAAATATTTGATCTCCAGAACCGTTTACTGCAGCTCTCCTCCATTTCCTAATTCTTAGTATGTACACAGGACTAACAAACCAGGGTGCCCAGAGAGCAGCTTTTCCTGGCACAGCTCCATCTGCCACCTTCAAAAGTCTTTGGCAGCAAAGGGAGGCGATTGGATGATTTCCTGGATGAGCAGTACAGTGTTCCTAGAGATGTTCTCTCATGGGAGGTGAGGACTGCTTAAGCTGATTAAATGGAAGTACTATTGAAAACATGTGTAAAGCCTGATAATTGTACTGCAGCTCTGCTCACGAGCAGGACCATGGCACCAGCCATGCAGGTGAGACTGTGCATCAAACACTTCAAACACAAAGAGACCAATATTCCGATGTGAAACTCATCTCCTGTGCTGTAGCCACTCACAGCAGCAGAAAATGAGATGCTAAGCACAGGCTGCATGACAGCAATAATAATTTGGAGCTGTGATAGCATAAATTACACTGCAGAGCATAACATTTTTTCAAGTTAAATGCTAACTCTCAGAGCAGGAACCATCTCTCAAGAGCCTCAAGAAAGACCATGTAAATGTGTGCATTAAAGTTTTCAGCTTGTTATTGAGCATGCTGGACTCGTGGTAGCTGACCTCTGTTTCAGTTTCTGAATACTCTTTTATTCTTTCCACAGCTACAATATTTGTTTCAAGTTCAGAAGTCATTCGGACCATCCAATTCAGAGACAAGGTCACCTTGGGGAAGACAAGGAACAAAGTATCACCCACCCAGGAACAACACATGTAATAAAGAAACACAACCAAAACAACCCCCCAAAACTTCAAAACAAACAACTCGCAAAACAAAACTGTAACAACCCCCCCAAAAAACAACAACTCCCCTCAAACAACAAAAACCCAACAAGAACAAAACACCAACCACCCTCCCCAAAAAGCCACAGAAAAACCTAACCCCAAAAACGCCAGCATAAGGAGACACTGCTATTAAGATACAGATTCACATTAATGTTACAAATGAGATTATTACCTTTGCTTTAAAGTTAATACAGTTACTGGGACATGAACTATACAGATTATCAAGTGCTGTCATGAAGAAGCATATGATGATGCTTTTTGATCATTTAAACTCTTGTCCCTTTCAAAAAAAGTTGGATGGAAGTCATTCCCCAAATCATGTGTTTCACTGGAAAACTGCTAGCAGCAACTTTGCCCACTCATGGTGTCTAAAACACTTCTGGCAAGAGTGAGGCCATTAAATCTGCTAAATTCTCCCCAGCCTGGGTCAGTACAGCTTGCCTTGTCTAATTATAAATCCCACTGATCTGCCTGTAATTACCTGGACACACCAATGTGCTGCACAGCAGGATTGATGCACAACACCTTGAGCTCATGCTGCTCAAACAGTTTGTTCTTGATATTCTGACACTTCCTGGGTCTCCCATGTGCCACCCCTGAGGGTACTGGGGTGCAGCACAGCCTTGATGCTCCCCAAATGCCCTGACATCCTCCTTCATGTGAGCTTGCTGATGATTTCAGCACCCAGTGTGAACCCCTGCTTTCCAAATATCCCACTACTCATTTTAATTATTCCCTAATTAACTCCAGCTTTAGCAAGCACTTAAATAATTGCTAATATATCCACACAGTCGACAAAAATGTAACCCCCAGAGAGCTGTAACACGTACCTGTAAGGCGTAGGACACAGACAGCCCCACCAGGCCAGCATTCAGGCTGTTCCTACCAACCACAGCAAAAAGGGCAGCAAAGAGGACAACACAGCTCCCCACAAACTCAACTCGGATGCCCAGCCACCTGGGAAGAATGCAGGTGTAAGCAGAGTGGGGAAAGGGTGCCTGGGACCAATTTTGCAAACAGGGTCACCTTAAGTGGAAGCAAGAAATGATGTTTTACCTGTTTGACACTATGCCAGGATAATAACTCTTCTGATTTTCATCCACCTTCCTGTCACTGATGTCCACGAAGGCCTTTACTCTCCTGTAGGCTCTGATGACACTGGCCCCTGACACAGTCTCTGAGAAGTGGGAGTAGATGGGGGACCTGCTCACAGACTCCAGGCGCTTCAGCTGGCGGGAGGTTGCGACGTAGAATCGCTGCCATTTTTCACAGGAAATGGAAAGGTTCATGAAATACTTTTTTAATTAACAGTGAAGGATTTCTTAGGCTAAGGATTTAAAGGAGGTTGCTACTAATGCACTTCAACCCTCTGAAATACTGTCTGTAATTAAGAAGAATATCAAGAAAGTTAGCTTTACATCATTCCACAAGAGTACTGGGTAACTGCAAATCTGAATTTATCTATGTCCCTTTAAATTTAGTTAATTTCATCTAGCAGAATGAATCCATTTGCAGGAGCCACATTATCCAAGAAAACAAATTGTTCATTTGCACCTCCATTATCGTGTCTCTATTTGCAGTCTGTAAAATAGGCTTGATTATTGCTCAGAAATCAATAAAATTGATGCTTTCTATTTTCAACATTTTAATTACTCACTACCTTGAAAACTTATCAGTATGTCAAATATATCCACACTCTAATATATTGACATGCACTGCAGTGCTGGCTCGAGCAGTAGGCTCACTTTTTATGACTTAAAAGCTAAAAACGTTTATGTCTATCAACTTCACAGCCACATCTTTCAGGACAATTCTTTTTCTGAGAAAAGTAAATAACATTTTGTTTATATAAACACATAACCACTTCAGGTATTTCCATTTCCCCCCCAAATCAATGTTGTTTTTCCCGAAAAGAAAAGGAATAATTGCAAGAGCTGTCACACATTTTTCCAGTTACCTGAACAAAGAAGTAGAAAATTGCCAGCGGGACTATGACCACGGCGAAGAGCGGAGTGCTCGCTATGATGACGATCATGGTGGACAAGGAGGTGAAGAAGGTCCCCAGGAACATGAGGATGGTGGGTGGGATGACCTCATCGATGATGTAGATGTCCTTGGAGAAGCGGTTGATGATGCGCCCGGTGGGGGTGGTGTCGTAGAAGGACTGTGGGGTGTGGAATTTGTTCTCCAGCAGCGCAGCGTGGAGGGTGCGGGCAGCGTTGATGCCCCCCATGGCCAGGGTGAAGGAGCAGATGAGCACGATGAGCCCTGGCAGGTGAGGAGCAGATGTGTTATCCCCTGATAGCCACGATTCACAGCTCCCTGACCCTTGGCTGTTCCTGTCGTGCTCCAAGCTTGTTTTGCTCCACTTTACTCCCTGCCCACCCTCTCTTCCCATGCGCATCAGCATTGCATCCACTGCTGCCTAAGGCACAGGAATATCCACAGGATTCACCATCCTGTCTAAGGAAAACAGACACACAACCACCTTCCTGCTGTTTTCCACAAGCTTCCAGGAAGTCCTAATGCTACAACTTCACCCCAACACTTCATCCCATTCTGCACTGAAGTTTTCATGTTTTCCTCCCAACTTGCCTCTCTCAAGCTTCTACATCACCTGTTCAAACACTCCCCGCACCCCCAAGGGCTTCACAACAAAATTTAAAGTGTTGGGCTGAGCTCAGACTGTGTAGCTCCAGGTTACATGAGTTGCCTTGTCTAGGATAGGAGTTGAGGGGCAATTTTCATAGAATCACAGAATGGTTTGGGTTGGAAGGGGCCTTTAAGATCACCAGCACTATCCCAGGTTGCTCAGAGCTCCATCCAACCTGGCCTTGGACACTCCCAGGGATGGGGCAGCCACAGCTTCTCTGGGCACCCCTGTGCCAGGGCCTCACCTCCAGCACAGCAAATAATTGCTTCCTAACCTTTAATCTAAACCTACCATCCTTTTAAATCACTACCAACTGGTGCCACGGCTTTCTGACCTAATACCTCATTCCTAAACATTGGGGCATGATGATTTTACCTGCCCTCACCTTGCAAGAGGCCCAGGGCAGCGTAGACCCCAATTCTCATGGCTGTGTTGTGCTGAGTCCCATTCACCACTGGCTCATTGGTCCAGTCACTGAGCCACACGTTGGCCCCAATGGCAACAGCATTTTGACAGCAATACAGGAAACAGATCACCAAGGAAATGACAGGGCCAACAGCCTTCATGTACTCCCAGAACACTGTCAGCTTTACCTGCAAAATAACGCACCAAAGCTGGTTTGCACAACCCACACAAGAAGGAGTTTAAAGAGAATTACAAGATAGAAAAATTCTTTGTGAAAGGAACTGCTGACAAAACTTTAACACACTCTGGCACCAGCCTAACTCAAAATTGCCCGAACTCCTAAACACCACAGAGAAAGGTTCATCTGCCTGAGCTCCCTGTCAGGGTGTTGGCTTTCAAAACAAGTCAGAAACCTCTCTGAAATACTCCTCTCCTCCATGCTGAGGATCTGTATTTCATTACTTTTGTGGGGTTTTAGTTTTTAAGAGTAAAGGGGGGAGATAAAAAAATGAAAGAAAGAAGCCAGATCAAACAGCAGCAAAAGATGGGTAATAAGAATAGGAGCCAAGATTTTCAGGCAGAAGAAGAAACTTGATAGGAGTATCATTCTCAAGACTACTTTAAATGGTCTGTTTAAAGAAAAGTGTTGAACATGCCTCCACTCTGTGTTGTCATAGCAACTTAATGAGGTACCAAATGCTAATGCACCCCAATAAGAACATAAACAGGTGATGTTTATGGCAATAAGTAAAGGTGATGTCTCTAAGGTCATGCAAAAAAAGGCAGAGAAGCAAAGAGACAGAGACTCAGGACAAAACTCAGTCCTTAGAAAGAAGCATAAGGAGGAATAATTAAAAGAACAAGAGTTGATTAGGGACTTTGGAGGCTAAAATAATCCACAGAAAAAGCTGGTCTGTGGCATGGACCACGTACTTCAGTCTGAACAGCACACAGTGAGCCTTCTGAAGTGAAGGGGCTTTTTTTAAATCAAGCCTCCCTGCTCCTCTTCCATCTGCTGCTCCTTTCTTTCACTTTTGTATTCCCATCTTCTTTTTTTCCCTTGTTCCCATTTCTCTCCCTGGCCCTACTCAGGAGGAATACAGCCCCTTTGTACATACAAGAACAAAGTGCTCTGCAGTTGGGTTGGCAGGTATTTAGGCAGAACAGCCCCACTGGCACCCAGAGGCAGCTGGTTCATGTAACCCAGTGCTGCAGCTGGACTCAGCAGAAGCCAAACAGTTTAAAGACCAACAGTGCTGAAAGCTCTGAGAGGCAAAGGCAGGGCTGATGGAGTGCAGGGCTCTGCAGTATCGGGTGACTGTGCAGAGAGCTGGAAGAGATTTTTTTTTTTTTTCATTCTTTTTTGTTCTCCTAAGTATATAGAGCTAGCTGGGCAGCAAAATCCCTGCCAAAATCCCTAATCTGAATGATCAGTGGCCCCCAGATTAATGCCTAAAGCCTGCAGTTGTGATTTACACAATGAACTGAACAGAATTGGATCAAATGTTAAAGGGGATTTTTTTTTTTCAAACAGAAAAAAAGGTAGAAAAGGGGAGGGGGGAATCAAACCATACCGTGCCTGTTTCAGTGGTTTCAGCCTGAATAAGTTTCTCATTAGCATTTTTTCTTGGAAGAGGGGGCTCTGCTGGCTTCTTCTCAGAGACTCTTCGTTTCGTTGACATTTTGTTGGGACATTCTCCTCCCTCAGAAGACACTACACTAAGTTGCCTAATTAAAACAAAAGAGTCATTAGGAGAAAAAGGGCATATTGTGGCAGGGCTAAGGCAAGGCTGGGATGGAGTGAATTGGATTCATTCCCAGGTCTTCCACTAAGTTCCCTCACTCACTGTGGGTGCTTCTACCACCTCTTTGCATATTCAGGGATGCCAGAAATACAGGATCTGAGAAAGCCTCTGGCAGAGCCTGAGCTCCTTGGGAAAGGCTTTTAGAGACTTCATGGCAAGGCAGACATTCCAAACTAAACCCTAAACAGCTTCTCTGTTTTCATATCAGCAGTAGCTGGACAGCACCTATGGGCGTGATTATAAAAACCTTCAAAGATTTCCAAGGCTCACAATGGAAAGGTGCAATGCAAGAGGTTTATTTATCACACCTCTGGCAGTTCACTGTTGTGTGGGTAAATACACATAGCAGTGTTACCTGAGAACCAGAAAGCTGCTTTTACAAATTAGTTCAGTCCAGGCTGAAAAGAAGACTGAAGGAACAGATGTTTGATCTTCTTTGTGTGTTCACATTCACTTTTAAAAGGATACTAAACCAATTTATTTTTGAGAGGAAATTGAGGAAACTGAAGCCCAGAGGGAGAAGCAGCATGTGATGGATATCTGAAAGATGTTTTTTACTCCAGACACAGACCAGAAGCACAAGGACCTGGTGCTTACCTAAGAAACTGTTTGCGGACCTCGTTTGTCACGGGCTCGTTATCAGCCAGGTCTGTGTGGATGCTCAGGGTGTCTTCAGCCAGCAGCACTTCTTCCTCCTCCAGCACTGCAAGACAAAATCACACCTCGATTTTCTGCCACAGAAAAGCACAGAGAGCACAGAGAAAGGTGGCTATACAAAGGAAGAGCCACGAAAAACAAAACCCCTGCAGGAAAAAAGAGTGCACAAGCTCCCCTCTAACTTTGCTTGTATCCCTTCTGTGCATCACTTCTAAGGAAATTGCAAAGATCCTGGCCACAGACAGTAATTTTCACGGTAGTACAGAAAGGCAAATGCCAGGTTGCCATGAAGAACCAGGGGACACTTTACAGAGAAAATAGCTGTAATCTCATTGACAGAAAAAGACACGTTTTAAGAAAAAACAATACTGTACTTGTTGGTTCATCCTCTTCAACGTCTTCCTCCAGTGCATAATTCCGGAGGAATTCTGCAAAGGCCTTGTTTTGTTTCAGAAGCTCTTGGTAAGATCCCATTTCAGAGATTTTGCCATCTACCAGGACAATTATATGGTCTACCTGAGGTAGGAAGCTAACTCCGTGGGTCACCAGGATTCGAGTCTGGATAGGGAAAAGGAAAAAAAACCACATATCCCTCATTTGCACTGTGGGGACTGACAGCACCCAGCAAGCCAAACACTACCACATTTTTGGGACAGGGATTCAATTGTTGTATCAAGGTGAAATGCCCAGTGAAATAACATTGTCCACATTAGGCAAATCAGCTTGGAACTATGCACATGAACTCGCTTCGCTCCTACTGCTGACAAAAACAGAGAGGAAAGTAAACACACAATTATCATTCCCTCCTCCCCTTATGCCAATTTTCTTTGCAGCCCTTCCCTTTTGAGCTCTGAGATGGCCTGAGAAGATGGTAGCAGGAGCAGAAGGTGCAGCAAAGCCACTGCAGTTTGGGTTGTCGTTGCCAAAGTCCTCTGCAACATCCGTATTTGGAGCAGCTTCCTGGCTGTGCTGCCTTTGAGAAACAACAATTAACACCACCAGCCCGTGCAGGTTCCAGCACAGGCCTTGTTTTTCAGAGATCTCATAGAGGAGGGACTTTAAAAGACCGGGCAGGTTCCTGCCCCTACACGTTCTGAGCAGACCACAGCGTTCCTGGGCAGGCGTGAGCAGCGTCTCACTGCAGCCTGGGCTGTGAGGAAGGGAGCCCACATTGCCAGCCCCACACAGAAATCCAGCAACGAGCTGGCACTCAGGCCTGGGTGGTGGAACAGCTTCCGTGCTCCTGAGCTTGTGTGTGTTTCTAGGAGGATCTAAACCCCAGCTTACCTTCCCCTTCAGGACCCCGTCCGGGCCGATGACTTTATCGAAGATGTGCTTGGCCACGTGCGAGTCCACGGCGGACAGGGGATCATCCAGCAGGAAAATATCTGAGCTGCTGTACACGGCTCGGGCCAGGCTCACACGCTGCCGCTGCCCCCCTGACAGGTTGATGCCCTGGAGGGACACAGGAGAGAACAAAATGTGTCACGCAAAATCCCCGACTTGTCACAGTTCTCACCCAGCCCAGCACTCGGGTGCGAAATCAAAACACGAGATGCTGAAGAGAATAACCCACCCAGAGACAGGCACAGAATGCCTCTAGATGTGCCTGTTCCCTGCCAAGCTTTCCACTCACCCAGCAAACTGGAGATGGAGTAAGTCTCTTTTTAATAAGCTCCTAAAGGGAGCTGTTAAAATACAAAACTATAAAAAGCAAAACTGTCAACCAGGATGTAAAATGCAAATTTCAAAGCAGGGCTGTGGCACCTGGAACATCCTCCACATCTTTCATTTTACACACAAATCCCCATCTCCACACTGTTTCATGAAATTTAGCTCAAACTTAGTGGCCTATGAAAAAAGAATATCTTTGTTGGTAAACACAGATGTAAATGTTTCTCATTAAAATGTGTTAAAGGATGATCATATAATTTTTTTTCTTTGAAGCACAACCATATGTTCCCTCCCTTTTTATCCCTACAGGAAAAAGATGGCCTTCAGTGATTCTGGACAGATGCACCTTTACAATCCATGACAAATAGAGAGTACTCTGATCTTCCAGGGTTAGATGTATAATTCTCCATCACAACACACACACAGAGGCATAAACTTAAGAAAAAGTTCAAGTCTAGTGCTTTCTGAACAACTGCCCTGCATGTTTTGGTGTTGATTGTAGCAGGGATGCCATTGTGAAGATCAAATCAATTCAATTCAATTCAAATCAAATGCTGACTTCACAGTATTCTCTCTTTAGCTAGAGCAGGAATCACCAGGCAGGTCTGACCTGAAAAAAAATCTACCTAAAAAAATTACCTTCTCTCCTATCTCAGTTTGATCTCCTCCTGGCAGCACTTCCAGGTCAGTTTTTAAAGCACAGGCCTCCAGGGCATTTTGGTATTTTTCCTCATTAGGAGCTTGGCCAAACAAAATGTTATCTTTCAGCGTGGCATTCTGGATCCAGGCTTGTTGAGGCACATAAGCAACAGAACCCTTAAAAAAGGAGAGAGAGAGAGAAAATGCCTGACTTGTAACAAGCAAGAATTCATGCTCTGAGTAAGATCTTCAGCACATATATAGCTCCTGGTTCCTATACATTCAAATTATATGTATATGTGTGCTAACTGCTCATGTATCATTGATCAAATCAGGAAAAGAAATTTCATATAAAAGTGGGCAAAACTCAAAGCAGCTCATACAGACAAGCTGCTAGAGGAGCAACTTGAATTCCCTCTGGAGCCTGAGGTACACTCTAAGCAAGGGCAGGCACAAGCAGCACATTTCCCTACCATCATTAAATGGTTTCATAAAAAAACACCAACCTTCACAGCCACTTCTCCTTCCAGCTTTTCCATCTCACCCAGGAGAGCAGACACCAGAGAAGACTTTCCACAGCCAACATGGCCAACAATGGCAACCAAAGAACCACTGGGGATCAACATATTTATACTGTGGAGGAAATAGGCTGGAAATTAATTAAACATTAGTTTACTAAAGACATCAGGGGTCTTTAAACCAGGGCTGAAATACACAGTCATAGCCTGACTGGATAAAATAGGCAAAGCCTGGTCACTGATTTTCTCCTCCCTTTCTTGCAAACAATCAAGTGTAACCAGAACTTGAGGAGCAAATGAAAACCCAGCATCATTTATCTTGCTGGTTGCTAAAGCAGTAGGATTGTTAACAAGCCTTCTCAGACACTTTGCTGTTTTGTATCAATCCATCAGCAAGTCAAATTGGGTTCATAAGCATTTTGAAAGCAGACAATCTTCCAGAAATATTTTGGGGTTTGATTTTAAAACCAAAAGCAGTTGTAAGAAAGTAGTGAGTGAATACATCCCATCTAAAAATGTTCAAACCACTTTAAAATTGTATTTACTGTGCTGGTAAATAGGGTTCACAATAACACAAGAAAAACAGGACTTCCTCAATTAAAATTCTTTACCATTTTCCCCACTGTGTTCTTAAAGGTACTACTTCAGGTCCTGAAGGGGAACTGATACAAAAATGTCTGATGGACACAGTCTCTTTGCTGCCAAAGTGCTTTTCACTAATGAAATCAAGCCAAACTTCTATTTACATAGACCCTGATGCATAACAGAAGGTATATAAGCTTCTAGGCAAATTTTGTTTCTGTTCATTCAAACAGGCAAATGCACCAAACATTCACCCCCACATCTGGAGATGGCCTTTCCACTGCCACAGGAATGAATCTGCCCCAAGCCCCTTCAAGGAACATACCACTGCTGGCACACCTAGGCCCAAACACAGACATCTCAACCGTCCTCAGAATCCATCAGATCAACTTGATTGGTCCAAAGCTTCAGTTAAAAAATGCGTATTTAAGGAATTTAGGGAGTCTGTCTTTCAGTAGGTCACTAATGCTGGTTGCTGTGGAGTGAAAGCCTTACAGCCCTGTTCTGTAAAGCCTAAGGACTGTGAGGCACGAGCTCCATGTTTTAAAGGCAGAAGAGATGCTGACATGTGATGCATGGATTTTACCAGACACCTTTCAAACAAGAGCCAGACAGATGTTGTATTGCAACAAAAGAAATCTTACTCTTTCAGCGTTGGCTGGAGCTCCTTTCCCCAGCTGAACGTCGCATTTCTTACACTGATGGCACTGCCTGTGTGGCAAAAACACAACAACAGAGGGGCAGGAAATGTGTTACTCACTGCAGCACAACTGAGAACAGGCTGACAGAGGGATCTTTATTTACACACACTGCACTTCCCTTTTCTGCTGGCATGGGAAGCACAGGCTCATGCCTGTGGGTCACAAGACCGGCTTGTTCAGAGTGAAAATAATTGACTGCAGCTTCCCCTATAGGCTGTGACCTGACAGATCTAGGGAGCTCTGCCCTGCCTCACCCTGCCCTGGTGGGGCTGCTCCCACTTGTGCTGTTCAGCATCACCACAACTTTACTTCAGAAACTCCTCTCACATCAGTAGGAGATCACTGCATGCTGTTGGCTTTGATGCATCAGATTAACTCTGACACTCTACAGATTTGTGCTTGCCACACCTGGCTTGCTCAACTGTCTGGGGATATTATTTTGAACAGAAGTAATCAAAACTGTTGACAAAGTTCTTTAGCATTTGTGCAGTGTGAAAGTCCTGCTGTCACAGGCAGTGGATGCACTCCACATTCAGTGCTGTTAGCATCTGCTACATTGCAGATGCAAACTCAGGCCCAAGCAGCTCAAAACTATGGCTAGAAACCCAGCCTGAACACCAAACTCTTTTCAGAGCAGCAGCTTCTTCCCTTTTTTTAACCCAAGACTACCATTGCTATTTTCTTTTGGCATTTTTTCATAGCTCAACCAGTCCAAAAGAGATCTGTCCGCTGCATTTGCATAGATTAGAAAAATATCATCTTTACCTGGTGCAATCACTTTTGTTTCCACACAATTTGGATCAAGTTCATCATGACTCAGGAACTGCTGGATTCTCTTTAGGGAAACGCTTGTCTAAGAAAAGAATGTGGCATTATTTCATCATTCTTTTAATGAGGACATAGTGCTCTTACTACTGAGAAAGAAATCATGCACAATGCCTTGAGCTTCCCCCCATGGGCTTCCTGAGCAGTGAGTCACTCTTTCCCTGCAATGAGTCTTATTCTGAGATTCAAGCTTTTAACTGTGAAATTTCTCACAGCAAGCTGAGTTTATCTGAGGAAAGCAAAATTCACATAGACAGGCTCCTCAGAAGATGTCAGGCTTTCCAATGCAGGACAGCAGGGAAGAAAGGATATTAATAGGAAAACCAGCTAACAGGCAGGTGCAAGGCATCTCTGCATTCTAGTAATCAAGGATATCTTCTTTCTGCTCAAGTTTTTCAGAGCAACCTGTGTGCTCCAGGCCTTCCTTACCTGTGCAATGTTGCTAATGACTTGTGGAAGCATATTGAGGGGAAACTTCAAGATATTGAACAAGGACAGGGAGACAAAAGCCTTTTCTGCATCCAGGATATTCTTCTCATCCACAGAAACATACACAGCAAATGTTGTCAGTGCTACCTGAAAGCCAGAGAGGGAGTTGACTGTGAGATGTCTGGTACATTCTGACATTTTAAAAGCACTCAGTCTGGATAGGCATCTTGGAAATAAAAGCATCAACCACACAACCAGGAAAATTCCTCGTTTCTGACCCTTTCCCTTTCAAATAAGAATGACAAGTCCTATGGACAAGTTGGGACAGAAAAAGGGCTCATCAAACAGAAGAATTTTCAGGTTTCTAGTGGCTACCTCCAGTAGAGGTTCAAGAGGTGAACTACAGGACTTGGGTAAATAAAAAGGAAAAGCTGTAATCGGGTCATGGTTTCCTCTAGCTCCACCCAAACAAATTTTCCCACTGTAAACTGCAGGCTAAGCAAATGAGAATCACTAATCAATAGGGAAGGAAGTGAAATCCAAGTTATTTGCCTGCTGTATGACAGGGGCCATCCACTGTGGAAGGACCATCCTGTGCAGCAAACTCACAGTGAGCAGGAACAGGAATGTGCACTGAAGGCAGTGCAGTGACTTTAGGGAACAATGAAAGGAGCAGAATTTCCAGGCTTTTCAGATCATTCCTGAACAGCTGGGCCTTAGATCTCCAGAAAAGCTGGCTGGGAATAGTTCTGAGTACGGAGTTATCTGAATGGTTTTATTCACCAGAACACTTTCTGCAAAAGGGATCACAGTCCAGTGAAGTGGAAAATAGAGAAAAAGACAAAATTGAGGAAAAAGCATTTCAGAGTTGGTAACATTATTATTTGGGCTTTAGTTTTCACATTAAATCAATCTCTTTTTTGAGATGTAGAATAATTTAGGAACTCCCTCTTTCACTAAAACAAGCAGAACACTGTAACATGAAGGTAGAAATGAGAACTAAAGACAGACGTTGTCCTGACTGACTCAATTAAGGTTTCTTTTGCATTTTGCTATTCACAGATCACTCTGAGGTTTCAAATTCTAGTTTCAATTTGTTATGGGAAGTACTTTGAAGTGGCTGGAAGTTCTCCTGTGACAGCTATTCCCAGCTTCCACTGGCAGGCTTCATCACAAAATACTTTAATACAGATTAAGGAAAGGGCTCTCGAGAACAGGGAACTCTGTATCAAAGCATGAGAATCATTTCTTCAAAAACTTTACATTTTATTCCTATGCACATTAGCAAGCAGAAAGCCTCAGACTCATCCTTCAAGAGTGCACTTGTACAGCTTAAGAGAGCCATGCAAATTCAATTTACCAGGAAGGGTGCACTGATCCAGGCAAAGGTGGACAAGGAGTTAAGATAGGCAGATTTTTTCAAAACTCTCAGCTCATTCTTCCGTATCTCCAGGACCTTTTCTGAAAAGGATGGTTCCCAAGCATAAAGCTTCAGCACCTTGATGCCACTCAGGATCTCGTTCATTAATTTAATGCGGGAGTCTTTGTATTGCATTTGTTCCACCTGGGTTATTGTAAACACAGGAGACAGAGAGTCACAGCCAGGACTACAGGAGAGTTTTCAACATATGTCTCACAGCTGTGGTGGCCCTCAGGCTGTTTCTGAAGAGGATGTAAAAGGTAATTACAGAAAGCCAGACTATTATCAGCTTACTGTGCAGGCTCAAGTCTACCTCCAAAGGCACAAGAAATCAAAGGAAATGCCTGGAAAGAAGAGCACAAAAGCTTTCCACTCATTTTCACTCTTAAGAGCTACATTTTTAAACCACCTTAAAGAAAGATTCAGCCACTTCACAAAAATACTATCCTACCATTTCCTTTGATTTCTTCAGATTTTTTTGCTTCCTTGTTTGCATAGGTTTATTTCTTATCCCTTTAAAATTGTGACTACTCCTAGGGTTTTTTTTTTTCCTGCAGATTAAAATGCAGTGTTTCATTCAGTTATTAAAATAAAAACATCCCTGCTCAAATTTATAGATCACATTTACATACATATGCACAGCAAGTTATGCAGCTGGGAACATCTCATAATGGGTAAGGAAGAAAAGGAATGTTACCACTAACATGTCAGAATCCAAGAGATTTTAAAAGCCTGTGTCTCTTTAAGGCATATAATAATATCACTCAGTTACTAAGGCTGTGCTTAAATGTCATCATTTATATCCAGCTCTTCCTTTTTTTTACACCAACAGATAGACTTTTAATTTCTTTTTTGATCTTCCAAACAGTCTGATAGGCTGCACAGCACAAGCCAATTATTAGGTTTCTTCTAACACAAAGCCAGAGGGCACTGTTATATTGGTATTTTTTCAGCTTTACCTGCCTAGAGACAACTAAGACTACAAAGCAAGGAATAAAGGATCATTTTACCTTAAGATAAAAAATGAAATTTGGCCCAGCTCAGTAGCAATGAGCATCAACACTGGCTTTTAGCATAAAACTGAAACTGTCAGGTTTTAGCTACCACCTCTGAAAACATTCATTTGCAGCTTAAAGAACAGCATTTATTTGCCTTTCTCCAGATATTCCAGGTGAAGGGATATGGAGACAAAGAAACCTCTTGCTTAACCCCAAAAGATGCTCCAGGGGTATGAAAAAGCCACTGGCTAAATGACATATCTTTCCCTCAAATTGCATTCAACTCACTATGGAAAAAGTATCTAAGATGATACATTTATTAAATATATCAGTTCCTTCTTGCTCACAAGTAAATTATAGCAAATGGCATCTTATTAACAACCTGTGATGTCTTCATTTCTCACAGCACAGCTGCCAATTCATATCACATTACCTCCTCTGCTGGTGCCTTACCTGGAATGCTCTGGTTTTTATTGCTATTGCAGAGTTAAATGGGATCAGTAAGACCATCACAGCAATGCCAGCCAGCACAGAAGGCCCTAAAGTCTTGATTTAAAAAGAAAGAGTAAGTTGTTGTACCCGAGTGCTCCCTACAGTCAGCACTAAAACAAAAGTAAGTGATAGGAACACAAATCAGTGTTGGCAAGTGGAACTTATCCCAGTGAAGTGTTGTGATTCCACAGAGCAACTGATGAGACAGAAAAATAGGACAGGAAACACTTTGAAGAATAGGAATAAGATAATAACTATTATTATTGCTGTTGTATCGGTGATAGGAATTTTTTTCTGGATTTTTCTCTGACCAAGGGAACTGTAATTATGGAATTAACCCAGTACCCTCAGTGTGAGGACAAGCATACAAACTGCTGGCCACCAGAGCTCAGCTTCCAGCAGAGCATTAACTCAAGGCTGCTGCAATTTAATGGCTTCTGAGTCGAAATCAATATGGTTAAGTTGGTGCCACTGTTTTATGCAGTAAAAGACTTTAATTGCACAGGAACGAGTCTGAAAGGCAGTGCTCAAACTGAACTTGGAATAAACCTGAAATAATGTCACTGTAGTAAATGCAAAATTATGGTTATTCCAGGTGAGATTTGTTTCACATTGAGTTGCACAAAACTTCTTTATGTAGCAAGATATAATCTCTACATATGACATTTCCTATGTCCAGGTTTTTGTTTGGTTTGGTCTCTAAAGCACTTCCCTTAAGTTCTCATTTGTATCAACTACTGGGAACAAGAGTGCAAGACTGAGCCCATCAAAGTAAGGACAGGGGAAAGACAAGGGAAACATTCTGTTTCAAATGCCTGCCTGGCCTATCAGCTGAACAAAATAATTAAGACACTAAGTGAGGGTGCACAGCAGTAAAAGCTATTTTACTACTGGACAGAACACTTAAAGTTTGTAAAAAACACAGTGGATAGTCAAATTGACAAATTAGATTAATTGTGAATAAAATTGTGACAATGTCTGTACCTGCCAGAGGAAATACAAAGCTAGAAATATCTGGAGGGGTGCAGACCACAACATGTTCAGGAAAGTCATCAGGTCCATGAAACGTTGGGCATCCACTGACATCAGGTTGACGATTTCTCCCACAGTAGACGAGCGCTTGGCCGAGTTTGTGATGGCTAAGGACTGACAAGGGACAGAGCTGCAGTGCATTCACAATCTTTATACACACCGAGAACAAATTAGCAAAACAACACTGTCCAGGAAGGTGCTTCTCCAAAAAGAATAAAATAATTCACCGACATCAATTCCTGATCTCCAGGGAACAAGAGCTCATGAAATGGTTTTGCTTATGAGCATCTCCAGCTCAAGCAGGGTGTAGCTGCTTGTGTGCTCAAGCTGTGTAACTCTGAAGAAAACCTCATTGGGTCTAATCCACTCAGCATAAACATGCTCTTCTCCTGGATCCTCTTCCAAACCATGGAATGGTTTGGGTGGGAAGGGACTTTAGAGTTCCAATCCCTCTCCCATGGGCAGGGACACCTTCCACTGTCCCAGGTGGCTCCAAGCCCCATCCAGCCTGGCCTTGGACACTGCCAGGGATGGAGCAGCCACAGCTTCTCTGGGCACCCTGGACCAGGGCCTCCCCACCCTCACATGGAAGAATTTCTTCCTTACAGATAATCTAAGTCTCTCCTCTTTCAGCATTTAAAGTGAACCAGCATTGGTATGTCTAGTAACCTACCAGAACACCCATATTACAGCACTGACCACTGGAAAATTCTGTAAAGAATGAAACAGGTACTTCTAAAAACTCACCAAGCCTCCAATCTTTTATATTCCAGGAGGGTACTCCTCTCCACCATGCCTAGCCCTCCCTGAATATGTGAGAACTGAGCACACTTGCCTGGCTGGTGTTCCAGCCCACAAAATGCTTCCAGCCTTACCTTTCGGTATATCACCCCAGTGATGCCAGTCCTCAGCCTCATCCCAGTAACAAAGCAGTACTGGAAGTGCTGGTGAAGGATGAGTGTCTGCAGCACAGCACAGATAAACATCAGAGCTGCAATCAAAAATCCCCACCAGGCTGGGGCGTCTTTGTTCTTAATGAAGCCTATTAACACACTGTCAGCAGAGGAGGGAAGGAAAAAGAAACAAAAAATTAAAAACCATGCAGCGAATTTAATGGGACATAACACAGCTTCTCCCAACTACAGCATCCTGCCACATCCTCTCCCTAACCACAAAAAGCAAACAGTTCTCCAGGACACAGGCTGAGTCATGATTTCAGCTGAACTGGATTGCAACGATCCAACAGCAAAACCTGCAGCTCTGCCAGTGAGAAAGTCCATTTGTAAATGAGCCTGAAAATGAAATATGAAGAGAAAGTCTTGTTTTCCCCTGAGATTCAGGGTTTAAACACACAGCACACTGTCTGGGCTCTGTTAGGCAGCCCCCCAGGGCAAGAGGTGAATGATAGGACAGAGTAAAACAGTGCAGCAGAACAGGCAAAACCAGCTTCTTACCCAAATTCTCTTCAAGCAGCCTGAGTGCTTCTGCCTGGGGTGTTTTCCCACAAAAAAAAAGCTAAATTAAAAGACATCCTCCTGGATGGATGCATTAAGAGTCCTTCACGCCTGCTTCTTGGTTTTGTTTTTTTTTTGTAAAATGGTACCATTAAGCTGGCTATAGCATCTTTTATTGATAAGCCCTTTCCTACTCCTCTCCTGCTCTCATTACCAGAGCTGCACACTGACACACAGCAAACAAGCAGAGAGACACATGGCGAGGAGGGCTGCTCTCAAAAATCCCATTTGTGACTTCAGCCTACTGACCAGAATACTGAACTGTCAAAATATAGGAGAAACAGGGATTTGGCTCCATGGTTCAAACAATCAGCAGGAGAAAAATGGACCTGGAAACTACAAATCAGGCAAAGCTTTGTAGTAAAAGCAGGAGGTTGCTACATCTTTCTTCTTCCAGTCCAAAGAAATCTTATTTCTGCACTGCTCCATTCATTCATGCTTCAAAAGGGAACAGCTTCAGGAAAACCTCTTCTGGCAGTCCCAGGGATTCACCAATCTTTTTAGAAACACAAAACTCTCTTACATGCAGTCTGCCAGACAGCCATGCCTTTTTCATCTTCCCTTACCATCAGAAGGGCATTTTCCCAGACTGCAGGAATTCAGACTTGAGAAGAAATTCACCATAATACGCCTTGAGATATCACTGAAACCTATTCAAGAATTCATGCAAATTTGAGAAATTCCCAGAATAGGTTACACTTAATGTGTTCTCAGGAGGCAGCCAGCAGCCTCCTCTTCAGCAGGGGATCTGGGAGAAGACAGACTGTCAGCTATTAAATGTCACCATACTCGGTCAGACACTCTTCTTAGCAAGTTTCTGGGTATATCACAAACCACCCACAGAACAACATGATGTCAGAACACAGGTTATTTTAAGAGATACTCAAATACTTTCCCTGCATCCACCTGTGACCTCCACCCAAGCTCCATTCCTCTCTCATGCATTAACAGGACTATGTGGTTTTCCACTAATAATTGTTAGGTAGAAATGCTGGTAATTCCACTATTGCTTTCTTCCTAGTTAATGATTATCTGGCAAATTCCTCACTTTGAGAACCACAGCAATAGAGAAAAAAATGTGGGGATTGTGCAAATTCCCTTATGGATCAGGCTGAGCAGCTGGCCCCCCTGGAGATGGGAGGTAGAGGTGTTCCTCACACAAAGAGAATTTGAGGACAGACCACTTCTCTTATTCTCTCATGAACTCTTTCTCTGTTGGCTTTTTTTTTTTTAATAGATAATAAATTCTTTCATGGGGGAATCCACTGCAACTCTGCCTCTCACACTCTCGTTGCTGAACACAACTAAGAGCACATCAACTCATCTAAGTTGTCCAAAACCTTTCCCAGATGACAGCAGCATGGCCAGAGCACCCCACTGGAGCACCACACAACATCTGCACATCAAGTCATGCCACAGCTGCAACCACCATCCACACAGGAGGATATCTCATGTCCAGAGACCACTGGATCCAGGCAGCAGTGCTTCACTTTGATTTCACAGCTAATCCTTTAGAAATGGGGAGGAATTGCTTTGGACTGAATCATGGAGCAACAGGTAATTTGTAATTCAGAGCTGCCCACCAGTGATGGGAGATTTACAAATGGAGTATTTCAGTGAAGTCTGAACAATTTACAGTTGAGTCCACAACAAAGAACTCGTGTCTCATGGCATGGCAGGGGGAAGGTGAGGGAGCATGTGGCACTGTGAGGGAAACTAACTCTGCATTTCAAAAACAAATGCCCTGTGCCAAAGCCAAGCCTCCACAGGGATTGCACACAGAAACTACTCACAAAGTAAACCAACCTTAATAGCTGAGGGTTGACGAAAGAGAGAAGGTCTTGTATCAGCTTGAAGAAGGAGCCAATTAAGAAGTACGGCCCAAAGGTCCTCATTAGAGCCTTGAGAAAGGAAGGTTTCCTCTCGTGCTTTTTGTCTCTGATCAGAACTTCTGCTTCCTCTGGGCCGCCACCAACATGATTCAGCACTTGGTTTGATTTCTTCGTGTATGTCACATCCTCTTTGCTAGGGAAGCAAAACAGGTGACAGGAGACAGCTGACAATGAGAATGGCACTGTGCTGTGTGAGCAGCACTGTGGGGACACCCCAAAGTCTGCTCCCTCCTCTGCTCTGCTGCTGACCAACAGCAAGACTTCCAACAGCATCAAGGTGTGCTCAGGATCAGCCACTCTTGCAACTGAGTCTTGTTTTCTTTTTTTTCTGCAGTACTAATGGGGTCAATGCACAGGCCAGAAAATCAACCACCATGGGATGAGAATGCAGCCCAAAGGCAGAGGAGAGGAAGGCTGAACTTCCTTAGAGGACAGACTTGACTTTGGATCTCCAGTTTCTTGTACAAGAATCCTCAAACAAGTGTTATGGACACCCCACACAAGGCACCCTCACCTACTCCTTCTGAGCCCATGCTCATTGTTCAATCAGCAGCTGTGCCAGACCTTTACCCTTATCGACCACACAGCTGCTACCAGAGAAGCAGAATGAATCCCCCTGGGGAGACAGGCATTGCAGCAGGCACAGCACTCTCAAAATACAAAGTTTTGTACTCCTGGAAACTTGAAATTCAGTACAAACCACAGTACCTTCAAAGCTGGGCCATCCCCAAGATCTGGACCATGGCTGTCCAGATTCTTGCAGGACAGAAACCTTTGGTTTAGGTACCTAAATTTTACCAAGTTGACAATTACAGCATTTGAACCCTGTTTGTCTGCAACCATTTTGTTACTCATTGGACTAAGGGGTTTTTCCCAATCTTAATGATTCCAGGAATCTAGGATTCCTTTCATACTTTTTGCCTCTTTCCCTCTGCCAGATAAGCTAACAAAAGTGACTCTTCCACATACTCTTTTAGACTGACTGATGAAAAATGGGATCAACATGTCCAAACTGCTCTCCAGGGCTTCAGGTAGGTCTTGCAGACGCCCCTTTGGGGTTTGGTGCCTGACTTCTGTAGCTCACCAATAAAGGGTATGCTCAGGGAAAATCCTTCTTCTGTGAATTGCTCTCAAACATCAGCCTGGCAACTTTTCTACCAGAAAATATCAAATTGCTGTTGTTTCCTGGGGGATATGGGACTAGAGAAAAATTTACTGGATGTCAGACAGGAAAGTCAAGTCCAGGTAAAATAGGAAGAATGAAATTAATCTGGGGCACTTAAGCTTTACAAGAAAAAAC
The DNA here is from genome assembly GCA_013397295.1 of Polioptila caerulea. Taxonomy (NCBI): domain Eukaryota; kingdom Metazoa; phylum Chordata; class Aves; order Passeriformes; family Certhiidae; genus Polioptila; species Polioptila caerulea. Next base: position 517,512 of record VYXF01004960.1, on the reverse strand, counting down.
AGATAGAAAAGACACCATAGAAACAGTGAGTATTTACCAGAAGGCATTTGAAAAATAACTCCAAAGTACTACCAAGTGAGGTTGAATTTATGATTTTTCATAAAGACTGTGCAGATTTTTTGGAGCTGGCTAGCTGCAGAGTCAAATAATTCCAACAGCCTGCGAGCATTCACTGTGATCACTGTGTCTAACAGTCCACATGTATAAACTTGTCCACATCCTTTCAGAAAAAGCCACTTGCAAATCCCAATGTCTTTGCAATAAAGCTTGAGGGCAGGGGGAGAACTTAAACCAGACTATTTATTTTTTCCCTCCAGACAAGAACAAACAGTGTTGTCCTTGTCTTCCAGACCAAACCTGGAGAGCTTATGAGCAGAGCCTTGTTTTTCTGGCAACCAGACAGTTAAAACTCATGGAAGGATTTGAAGAAACAAGACTACTTGCCCCTGACTTTGTGCTATTAAAAATGTTTATTACACTGAGCTAACAGCAAAGCAATGGTTCTCTTGCAGCTACGAGTTCCAAAGGGAGAAAAATGCACTTTTAGTGTTTACTGCCTGTAGTTAGGTGAGGTCAGGTTTTCAGCAGTGTGTGGGACTGCTCACACCCAGCTTTTTATCAAAGCAAAGAGCATGTGTCTGGTTGCCATAAATTATAGCAGGGCAGGTAATAGCTACTGATTTATCTCATGGGAAAACACACAGTTTCTCACTGGTGCTGACAAGGCCCTGCATCTTCAATATGTCCTCATGAGGACAGTCTCTAAAATCAGAAGCTAACTGAAAATGGGGGAAAATGCTTTCCAGCTCTCTCTTCTCCATCCAGCACAGCACTAACTTTCTCAGAAGAAACCACACTTCTCAGTAAAGTGAGAGAATAGAAACTTCAGCCATATAAGTAAAGAGAGCAAAAGAAAGGAAAAATACTCTTTGTGTGCTTTATTATCCAGAGTAACATTTTAAATCCATTCTGGTCTCTCCTGTAACTCAGTAGAAACGAATGAATTTTTAGCAATTCTTTAACAGTAACTCACAAGACAGCTGTGAGGCCAAAAAGGTTTGGGAACAACAGAAATGTGATAATCATTACCACAAAACAAGTTTAAAACTTCAGCTATGTCAGAGCTGCAATTGATTAAGTTTTTAAAAATAAGTCACTACTATGTAAAATACAAATACTTTTCATCACACTTTCAACATGTGTAAAAATTGACATAGCATTTTTAATGTCATAAAAGCCTGCTCAGAACAAATTTAATGAGAGTTAAAAGGGAAAAAAAAAAGTATTTACAATGTCTCACAAGCAACTACCACTACTGTTATTTGACAGGAAGTAATAGAGAATATCTACTTATAACTGAAGAATAAGCAGAGTTTTTAGAGTCCCATGAAACCCAGCAGTTTGGAGTACAGTGATTTCCTTTGTTTTTGCTCTTTCCCCCATCTTAGAATCATGAATACAGTTGCCAGAAAATTTTACCTGAGCTAAATACGACTCATAATTTATGGCTAAATTCATTGCCAAGTGGCCCCAGTTTATATGAACAGTTTCCAAGATGCAATGAATCCCCTGACAAAACTCCAGGCACGGTTTCTGGTTTCCTAGTGAGTTTTCCTGGACCCCATGCACTCCTGCAGACGGCTGTGCTCTTACTGTAAAACAGCCTGAGGGAGTTGGATTTATGCCTGTGCAAAAAGACCAATACCCAGACAATGCACATTATTCAACACCATAAAAATAGAGACATTAAGACAATGAAAAAAAAACAAACAAAAAGAAACCCTGAAGCAGAACTATAACACATCCACTCAGAGCACTAGTGGACAGCTGCTGGTGTTAATGCTGGAAATATTTCAAATTTTAGCTGCAAAGTGGAACTCTCCACATAATATTTAGCCTTGCCAAGAAAATTACAATTCTCTCCTCATATTATCAAATAATAGGGTCTTTCCAAATTGGCAAGGACATGCACAAAAGAGAACAGAGGAAAGCTTCCACATGGAGAAGAAATCTCCACAATGAAAGGAAATAGAAGCACAGGCCTCCTCCTTATTGACATTTTTCATTTGAAATGCACTATTATCACATCTATTTGCTTGGAAACATTTTGGACACCAAACGGTGGGAGAAGGAAATAGAGTTGCACAATAGATAATTTTTTAAGATTAGATTAGGACAGAACATGCAATAAGAAGGAAATTCTCTCAAGCAGGGGTCTAACTGCATGCAAGTTCTGATCCTTATCCCAGTTCCATCAGAGACTAGGACAATTTTGCTGCTAGTTTTCGAGGCAACAGCAGTAGGGTCTCAGCAATAAAGTGGGATGTCTCTTCCCCTCCTGCCTTTCACATGTTTTGAGTTTCTTATCTTTACTACTGGGAAGTGAAGACTTGCTCACTGCTGAGAGCCTTAGGGCTAAAAATACTGCCAGGCCAAAAAACTCGTGATGGAGATGATGAGAAATTCCTTTTGGTTTATGTGCCCAGAAGCTGTGCTCCAACATGCCTGGGAGGGATGTAATTATGCAGTTAGACAACTGCAACAGTGGTGAAAAGTCGTTCATTTTCTACAACCCACCAACTCAACAGCTTCTCCTCACACATCTCCAGCCCTTCTCCACATGGGAAGTGGCACCACCTGCCCATGGAGATGTGAAGCACCTAAAAAGTGCATTTGTGCCACACGAGCCCCACAGGGCTCCTGCTTGCCCCTGCCTAGACATATTAAAATAAGAATGTTTGACTATTCATGAGTCAAACATTAATAAGGTTGAAGTGGAGGCTGCATTTTTGGTTTGCTCATCTTCATGGAGGAGCAACTGATGAGTGTTGAAAGGACCCAGATCGACCTCTCAAGTTTGCAGATTTGTTCGTGTACTTACTGTTTGCACTCTGCTTTTTCTCTCTCCCACTCTTTACTCAGTTGTTGCACGATAGTTTTTGAAGTGTCATCTTCATTCAGCGACCACAAATCTTTGTCTTCCAGAGGCCTTTTGTACCCATGAATTGCCATGCTGCACATACGGAGAGAAACAGTCCAATTCACTTCGGAAAACAGTACTTAAAGCATTTCCTGTAACTCTAGTAGGACTATTAAGCTAACAAAAGCAAGAAGATACTCCACAGAAAGGGAGATGGGAGAATAATTATCACCCTTTGTTCCTTTCATTGATGTCAGCAATTAAGGAAAGGACATGATGTATTTCTAATTACATGTGTTTTATTGAAAACACCACTTCAGAAAGAAAAAAAAGGACAATAAAAACCAACTACCAGAAGCATTTGGATGAAATTGTGGTGTTAAATGGAAACAGAGAAGCTTTAGAAATGAAAATAATAAAGTCAATCTGGAATAACTGTCAGAGGTGAACAAAATGCAAAAGTGGAGCTCACTGGAGTTAAAGGAAAATCCGATTTTTCTGAAAACCACAGCTCCTCAACTGTAAGGGTAATTTTGTCAAGGGACACAAACATCCTAGTTGCCAAGAATCTCACTGGGGAAGCTGAACATTCTGGAACTTTAGAAAGTTCTCATCCTCTCACTAAAAAGAACTTTACAGGGCTGTTAACCAGGACAATAAAGTTACATGGGTGGAAGAATGAAGATCTCAGTCACTGCCAAAAAACTGGGTCTTATCACAACCTCTGCCAGCTGTTCCACTTCTTTATCATGGAGTAGCAGGCCCAATCTCAAATTTGCATCTTTGGTACACACACCTGTCTGCAGCCTCGGTTGGTGGCACTCACTTATACACATAACCCAGTTTACCTTCCCTTTTGCACAGAAAATGTCCTCATAAAAAAAGCATTCACCCATGAACCTCAACAGGAAACAAAATACACCCTCAGCTGGGTGAAAGATTGGCACAATTCATCTCATGGAGCTCAGAGCTACATCCCAGTTTAGGTCATATTCCAGCACAGCCAGGCTGCACATCCCATTTGTCATGGTGCTGTTGCTGCCGTGCTCTGCAGAGAAAAAGTCTGGGCTCTGTGTCTCTAAAAAGGCAAATGCTCAAAGTGCCAACAAAATTGCGGATGAAAGAGCATCCAACATCAGCCACTCACAGCAGGAAAATCTCTGTTACTGCTCACTCTGTGCAACACAGATCACAAGCAAGTTTGGGGTTTGCCAGCTGTCCAACAGCTTGAAGAGAAAACTCACCTTGTAAACCACCAAAATGTCAATCTTGACAGGAAGCCTGAATTTAGCTCTGGACACGGATTCTATAATGAATTTATGGGGGGGAAAAATTAAAAATAAATAAAGCAAGACCTTTACCATGACTTTAATATGACATCAGTCTGTTTTGATAATTTTTGGCATATTATATGGTATATTACATGTACGTATGTATGTCCTAATGAGACATAAAATTGATTTCTTTCATTTCCCATGTCACACTGAACTCCTTTTATATCTAAAAATTGCTTCATATACTGCCTTTAAATCACACCTATAAAGTGAAATGCCATTCTACAGTTTCTGAGATGTTCATTTTAGATGATCTCAACTCAGCTTGGTTCAAACACAAATCCAATTATAGGGACAATTTTTGAATTAGAGAAGAAATTTAACCTGTGACACCACTAATATCTTCTGTTATTAATATTTTTATGTATCTGTTCTCAACACATATAGAACTCATTTATTAAGACAAACCTCATGGACTTCCAATAACTCGAGATGAATGTTAAGCAAGTAGAGCACTATATCCTCAAAAAACCCTCTTGAAATAATTATTACACTTCAATGCTCATAAATATAATTTACACTGCTGTGAAGCAGCAAGCAGGAGAGCTGCTTTCACCACAGAGCTTCAAGCCATTTCTGATGACACAGATAATGGAAAAAGACTCCAAACCCCAATATTACCCTCCACACCCAGTGTTTTGTAAGAGGGTCACTGAGTACTGCCATCTCTCTGACAATCCAAAGCTGCTCTCAATAAGTACTCTCAGCAGAACTCTCAGAACACCACATAGTTTGTAAAATCGAAATAATGCAAAGAGAAAAATACTTACAGCATCTGCATTCACAGGGGAAAAAAATGGAGACTTCTCTTTAAAACATGAAAGTATCAACTCAATGATTATCAAAGCAAAGTAGATGTAAAATGTGGTAAACCTGAACCTTTCATTTACATGGCCCTAGAGGGAAAAGAAACACAGTAAATCATTGTTTTATTGTACTTCCAAGCTCCCCATGCTCACTCTCTCTCCTTTTTCACTGCTTCTTTTGGCAATTCCTTTCTTCCTCTCCAGCTGAATACTGCAAAGCAGTTCCTAGCAGGAATTATTTCACAAAAGTATGCTTGTACTCTGACAAGTGCCTAAGAACATGCTTATCTCCAAGCTTTTCATTAAATCATGTCAAGTTCAAAGTGCTTATACATCCTCACTGCATGCAGACTCCCTCTGGAATCAGGTCTACATAACATCCTTTTAAATTACCTCTGGGGGTTCTTGCACGATCATGTCTTAAGTATAGGAACTGTCAACCCAGATCAGAGAACATCCTTTAATATCTTGTCACTGACAAGCAGTGAGTGTTAAATACTTCCAGAAGAAGCTGCAGAAAAACCACTGCATTGCATAATAAGAGTTCCATCTGCTCTCGAGATATTTCCTTTGCTAATCATGAGTCTGCAATTTGCCTAAAACTTCTTGCTGTGAGCATATGTCCTTTATACAGCTCTTTCATGCCCTGATGATGTTCTGAACATTCTCACTGTGAATGTTTTCATTGTTCACTTCAATGTTTAAACTCTAAGTGCAAGAGAAGGAATACTTGGCTCTGGGCAGTCACAGGGGGAAAAATGTTACCCAGACTTGTTCTAAGGCTCTGCACCCACAACTTCAAGATGATTACAGATTCAAACATTGATAGTCCAATATTTTCACTTATTAAAGCTGCCTCTAAGTGGTGTTAGAAACTGTCTCACCAGATTGCAGCTATTATCTGACAAGATATTAACTGCCCAGGCTCTCAGTTAAGGTTTAATTCAATCTCTGCTGGAATATTTACAACAGCCTGCTACAGGAAATCCCCTGCTAACAGGATAATGCTGCTAATATTACAAAGAAGAATAAAAACAAGAAATCACCAAACAGAATCAACACTGATTTCACTGAGGAGAAGCAATCACCTTAATGTTTTCCAAGCACTCTTTTTCTCTCCCAGGCTTTGATGATCTAATCACTGGAGCAATCTGCCTTGCCCAACTTGGTGAAATTTGTTTCTGTGAAAAGCTCAGTAAGTTTCTCACTGTGTTGAGAACCTGCTATGTTTTCAAACAGGAATCACAACAGCCCGGGTTCCTTTCCTCTCCCTCCCACCTTCTCTCTATTTCCAGCCCCAGTGGAGTCAAAATGCTGTCTTCAGCACATCAGGCACTGACACAAGGAAGCCCATGGAGCTGTCTAATGTGGCCAAGCTGCCTAAGCAAAAAAGGAACTTTACATATTAAAATGTGTCCTCTCTGATTATTACCCATCCACATTTAATCAAAATGCCGCAAAAGGGAGAGAGACAAAAAAAGACAGGAGTCTGCTCAAAAACACACAGTGTTGGTATTGCTCCCTTATGTCTATCAGGCTACCAGCACAGACAGCCCTGGGCTAAGCAAAATCTGCTTTTTGACATTGCCTGAGACATCCAATTCCCTTCTAGCCACACAAGTCTGAGTCAAGACAACACAACCAAACTCCTTTCTCTCTCTCTTTGGCAAAACCTGGGCTCAGATCTGACTCCAAACTCGGGTGATTCATTCTTTTCACATAGATGTGGATACTACATTTCCTATTCTCCTGTGCTAACAAGGAGTGCCAAGTGCTAACAAGGATGGCTTGTTACCTGTGCTGCTGTAGTCATGATCTTTGACCGGAAGGGCCCCACAGCACACAGCACAGACAAAAACCAGAAGATAATGAGCACTCCAGAGGACTGAATTCCTCTCAGCCTTTCGTACTGGATGAGCAGTGTGGCTAAGAGCTGTAAAAGAAGATACAGGAACACATGAACACAGCCCACCCCAGTGCCCCCCCTCTTTGCACTCTCAGCTGGCAGCTCTTAGAGCCACCATTGACTGGAAGGACACCAGAACAGCAGGACCCCTCTGAAATGCACCCCCATCATGACTTCACAGAAGTCAATGGCTAAAGCTCCATCATCTAAGAAGAGCAGCAAATAAGCATGAAACAATTTGTTTTGGTGTTTACAGAGCCTCAACTTCAGAATTCAATTTTTAAACCTTTGCATATAGGGCTGGGAACAATTAAATATTAGCTACAAATATTTTAAACAAATGTAGGAGCTGCCACTTCTCTAATCCAGATGGACCACCATGACTTGTCTAGAAAATGGAATTTGTTTAAAAAATTAACCAAAGGAATTAAAAAAGTTAATTTTAGTGTTTTATTTTTCATACAACAGCCACAAGCCTGTTTGTCATCATAGCCAAAACCAACTTCTTTTGTTCAATGGAGGAACAACCACTAGATAACAGACACAGCTTTACAAAGTCCAATACTATACTGAGCCATGCACAAGCCATGCTCTACTGTATCTCTCTATTTAGGCAAAGTCCTGTTCAAATTCTCTCCAGACCTGGATCACAAGCCTGGAGAAACAGGTGAAAGCAGGTTGGAAGGCAGAACAATCTCTCCATGATTAATATTTTAATTTACAAAGCTGAATCTTCTTGAGAGAGAGATTTGTGACTACGGACTTTTTGGTAGCAAAATTTGCTTCAGTGATACAAATATTAATAATTCAGTTAAAAGAGGTCCAGATGAGAAAATGAAGGCAAAGAGGCTCTTCACCCTTCATCTGTCTAAGAAAGAGTTATTCACACTGGTCATAGTGAACAGAAACAGCTACGAACCACAGTGATGCCAACGACCAGTGGAGTTACAAAATAGACTGGTGGAGGAGTTCTGTTTTGCAGGAGCTCGTGGAAGGAGTAGAAGAGATCTGCCCAGCTCACACACCACAGCAGGACACCAAACAGCTGAGAGGAGGCAAACAGAAACAGCATTTGGTAAACTCCTCTCCAGGGGTGGTCAGAGAGCTAAAAAAAAAAAAAAGGCCATTCTGATTCACAAATTCCCAGCAAAACAAAGCTGAGTAAACACAATCACAGCACAGATCAGCTGCAGTCTGATGAACTGTACCACTGCACTCAAACCAAGGATCTCATCACAATTGCTTTCTGAGGGATTTGCAATCATAACCAGTAGAAAGACTAATGTATTTTCCTGGATTTCCCCCCTTATTTAGTTTTGATTGGGAACACAGGCAGCATCCAGAGTAAAGGCTGTCATGCCCTGCAGCAGAAACCTGGTGTTTTTCTCCAGGAATAACCTGAGTTATTTAATGGCCTAGGGAGAGTGACTTTCTTGCTTTTCTTAGACCCAGCCACTCATAGACCTGAGGGGCTGCTGACACCAGGAACCTTTTAACACAAGGTACAGATGAAATCACGTTGCTATTGCGTGGGGAGAGTGGCTTGAAACATCCCTTCTCACACTTACTTTCACAGAGATACAATTCCCCCTAGACCTACCTCAACATCCTTATTTTGCAGTAGTTTAAACACTAATTAATGGGTGAAGCATTAAATAAAGGGTGAAGCAGCACAGTTTTGGCTTACAAAGGGGGATTGCTCAGGGCAGAGCAATCAGTTCTTCCTCCCACCCAGAAAGGTGGGCTCCCAGCATGGATTTCCTTTCTCAGAGATCTGTATGTACACTGCTTGTTCCTATGAGCAAGCTCTTCAATATGATCAACCAGAGGGAAATTCAACCCTACTGCAGCACTTCCTTGGATGCTGAACTCATAAAAATGAAGTCTACGTGGGGCACTGCGAGGAACTCTCACCGTCTTGAACCTGCTCAGCACGGACAGCACGATGTACCCGCGCTTGTTGCGCTTCAGGTAGAGGAGGTAGAAGGGCAAAGCACTCCACAGGTAAATGCTGGGGACCCACGCCAGGATGGTGTTCTGGAAACATGGTGTTAGGTCTGGGTTATCCGTGTGTATTGTGAGGTTTGAGTCCTGGAGAAGGACGAGACACACATTTATTAACAGAGAGGCAGAAGTGCTGCCGACTGGAATACCTGCTTGAATGAAGTTCTATCCAGATCCTGATGGAGTTGGTACACGGCCTGAGTAAGAGCTTTCCCAAAATACTTACCCCAAGAACTTGTGGTTAATCTGCTCTAGTGAAAGGCTAAGTACAGCTGTAAATAGGGCAAAACCTAAATGAAAAGATTTCTGCCCTACTGTATTTCAGAGCTGGACATACATTTTGTAGCAAACAATCCTCTTTTGTTTCTGTCTTTGCCAAGGCTTAGTTACAGGTGCTGACAACCCCATGTTCCTTGGGCATTCCCAGCCTGGAGTGCCTCTGCTAACAAAGCTCTTGAGGAAAAATCCTCCACCTGAGAACTCATCCACCAAGAATGTCCAACACTGGACAAAACGATCAGATTTACACCAACCTTATCCTGACCTGGGCAAATCCCCTCCATTTATGACTAACACTTTCTTGTTCTTACTCATATGCTTCCAACTTTAATTACTTCCTGATTCTAAACAAAGGCAAAAGGAATGTACTGAACATTCAGGTAGGAATCAGGTTTTCTTGGAAGCATTTCAAGTAATGCTTTGCAGCTGTGATCCCAGACTCCACAAGCCACATATGCACTTGTACCTAAAGATCTAAATGCACCCCATGCAAACACAGTTACACAAGTTCAGACTAAAACAGAACTTTCAGTATGCTGAGGGGGAACTTGGTTTTAATCAAAACCTCCTGGAAATTCACGACTTGGATTTTGCCATATGATGTGTCATCTTTCATGTGGTAGATAAATACCTACTTGCAGGAAATGTAAAATGACTTTGTTGTACCGTCATTAACAAGATTATGATAAAAATAAGATATCCCTGGTTCAAATATATCTTATCTCCACACTACAACAATTTACTTAATTATTTTTGGGTGTGAGCTCTATGCAGAAGTGTTTCAGTTACACTGAGCCACTTCTCATCCCTTGTGACAGACTGCTCCAAAAATCAATTTGTCAAAGGATTCCCAGTCCTTCTTTTGTTTACCAACACGAAAGAGATCGAATGCTGAAAGCAGTGGTTGATGTCAGGAGAACTGAAGAGCCACAATCTGCAGAGAATCTTTCCATTTCATTGATGATCTGTCAGAAGGCAAGTGCATCTCTGAAGCTGCCCACAAACACCCCAACGAGCTCGTTAAGTGTAATGAGACTACAAAGCCTTGGCTGGCTGCAGGACAGTTTGGCTCAACGGTGACACATTTGTCATTCAGTGCTTCAGCTTTGGCAGTGGTGAAAGTTGGCACAAACCCACCAGCTCCACATCTGAACTGTGCCCTTTGAGAGGCTGATGCCTGTGCAAGCCAAGAAATGGCTTTTTTTGGAGGCACTCAGGCACCCAGCATGGGCAAGCAGAATAAAAACAGCCCCAATTACCTCAACAGGTTTGTCCAGGCCTCAGGCAACCTTCAGCCACAAATCAACAACACAGGGGCAATTACACAGCAATTCAAACACAAGATCAAAACAAAACTCCAGCCCCACATCCAAACTATTTTGGTATTTTCCGCCAGCGAGCAGGTCTCTGGCACCAGAATGGATGATAACATTTAAAGAGCACCCATTTTTGGCTCATCATCAAAACATTTCAGCATCTCTAACATAATAAACTCCTCTAGAAGCTACCCTGCCTGGGGCAGGAGATGCCCTGTAGGAGTTTAGAGCTCTTTAGTTCCCAAGTAGGAGCTTATCTGCTCTCATTTAATCAACAAAATACTAATTTCCTCTTTAAATTATATGTGGTTTAGCAATGTCTTGAGCACGTTTACAACTGTGCTCCTTTTGCTTATTGGAAAAAATCCTGGAAAAGGAAAGCAGACAAAGAATAGCAATAACTGAAGCACAGAATAAAACAAAGACCCTGTTTAAGGAAAAAGATATTGAGAGGAACCCCAATCCCTCCCCTTTTTTAAATTTAAACCTTTCCTATAAGACCAAAATGTCCATGAATAGCTGTCTGACAGCAACCTAGAAACTGCCCCAGATGTCCATTAACTTCTGAACTGAACACAGGCTGCCTATTGTATCCAAGACACAGACTGCAGGGCTGCCAAGCCATTGGAAGGTTTTCATTTACTCTTATTTAAACAAGGCAAAAGCGTTGCACTTCTGAATGTAAAAATGCAGCTGTCCAGAAACCAAAAAGTCTGTCCTAAAAAAAAAAAA
>VYXF01004960.1:496058-506168 GCA_013397295.1 Polioptila caerulea | reverse complement strand
AAAAAGAAAAAAAAAAAAAGAAGTAAGACTTTGAAATTCAGTAGAATTATCCCTGAGAATAAAAGAGGAACCTTTCCAAAATTACGTGAAACTACAGGACGCAGGATCCATCCACGTGATGGCCAACAAAAACCTACTACTGCCATGGCACATGGGAACAGGGATGTGGGCTGAAGAGAGACCTATGGCCAAGGTAACAGGACTGACTAGGGGCTTCTGGGTGATGTTTTTGCAGGTCCAATTCCATTCTGGACCAGATAAATGAGCTTTCCTGGGAAAGATCTGTTTCTGTGAGGATCTGCTTCTGCTCTGAGAGGAGACTGTTCCCATCCTGAATAGGAGAGGGGTCCCTGTTAGAAGACACAGTGCCTGAAACACTTAAAGTAGTTGAATTCTATACAAGTAACTTGCTCTCCCTGAGACCAGACTGGAGTGGACTAATATTGCTATGTGTATTGGGATAGAGTTCTGAAGTATTTATTTTTTAAAATATTCTTTTATTTATTATCTCCCTAGTAGCTGATATATTGCTCTGTCTCTCTCTTTTTTGTTGTCTCTCTTTGCATTACAATTATGTTATTATTACATTCTATTTCAGTCATTGAACTGTTCTTGTCTCAACCCATGGGATTTACCTTTTTTCCAAGTCTTCTCCCATCCCAGCAGGGAAGTGGAAGGGATTAGTGGGCAGCTGCTGGCAGGGGTTAAACCAGGTATGATGACATCCTTCATGTAGCAGGGACCATACAATGATTTATTATTATTACTTGTAAATCAGGGAGTCTTCAAGTTGTGTTTTTTATCAAGCAGGATCTGTCTTCACGGAGCTGGAAGTTCTACTTTACAGCTTTATAAATCACCACACTGACAGTGTGTATTCCAACATCCACTCCAACCCTAAACAACTCATTTTGAGTCAGAATATGACACAAAGGCTCAATACAATCACTCCTGACCAAGCCAACTTTGTAATGTATTGCTAAATAGCCTTCAGTGCAGCAGTAAAGTTACAGAACTCCACCCTGGAGAACAAACACCAGAAGTGACAGCTGGAGGGACACATCAGCTCTTGGCCTCCTGTCTTCAAGGCTCCTGCTTTAACCTGGCTTTGCCTTTCTGAACTCAGTCCTGGGAAACAGAGCAAGTTAAAATGTTTCTTGTGTCCTGTTCTGGTTGAGGGTGAAAATGCCCACCTTGGATTGTCTGGGTGTGAGGGTTTTCTTTGGACTGGCTGCTGAAAGGGGCCTGACACCCTGGTGCTGGGGAGCACCCCTGTTCCTTGGCTCGTGGCTCTGTGCTCTCCTGAGAGCTGCTCAGCTCTCCCAGCCATCACAGCTCTGCCCTTCAGTGCCAGCCCCCTGAAAACACCCAGCTCTGAGAGCCGGGGCTGTGGTGACCCAGCAACAGGCACTTCCCCCTCACAAGGGGAAGTACTCAGCAGCAAATGTTGGGAAACACAGTTTTCTGCACAAAACTTATTCCAGGGAAACCCAAAGAGCCAGTCAGCATGTCTCCACCCCAGCCAGCATTGCTATCATCCCACTTACCCAGAAGAGCTGAGGACAATGACCAGTCATGTATTACTAATCCACACTCCCCGTGCTCTGTGGCTTCTCCAAAGGCAGCAGCATTCCCTGGGATGCAGCATCCCTGGATGCTGGAGGCTCTGCTGGTGACATACAGCACCACAGAAATCACCACTACACTGAACTCCCCAGGCACACGATTTACTTAATCCTCTAGTACTAAAATACACTGCAAACATCCATGGGAAAAGATTAGAGATGCTTGTTCCAGCTTCCTTAAAAACCAATGGAGCTTTCTCCTGATCAGTTATCACTGACAGGGGTCTTTGCCACAGCCTTCAATCACACCCTTCACTCCACTGTCTTTGGATAAACACAATTGCTGTCTTAAAGGCCATCTGGGCAGCAGGACTAATTTTAAATACATGATCTTCAATTAAGGGAAGGTATTCAACAGGGGGAGGTCTCAGCAGCATTAAATCTGCTCTAATAGTTAGTACTTTCTATTATGTTCTCCCCTCTGGAAAAAACATTACTATTGAAAAAGCCATCCTTGAAACTGATAATGCCTTTAAAAGAAATAAAAGTTCAGTGCCACATATCTTGGGCTTCCTGCATATCATCCATTACAACATTTAAAGAACAGAAAGCCTAGAATTCAGCTGCAAGACAAAGACAGGGAAATTCCTTTCTGTCCCTTTCCCAAAATCCCCAGATGATGTCGAAGAAGCCTCCTGAAAAAGATCAGCTGGAGTTTTGGTCTTGAGTTTAAGTCTAAATCAACCCCTACTCCACTACAGAAGCTTAAAATAAAGCTGCCTCACACTGGCTTTAGCCAGAGTAAAATAATTGCTGATGATGCCTTGGAGTGGCTACCTAGAACAGAGGCTAGACAGAGTGAGGAGAATCAAGTGGGTATTTGGTAAAGGCCTTGAACAGATACACCTTGGGCAGTGCAAGGCCCTGCAGAGGCTGCACCCAAGATGGATGATGGTCCATGCGTTAAAACATAAGTTTGGTCTATTTGCATACCAGAGGTTAATTCTCCAATTACAGCTTCAGGTAATTAAGTCATCTTCACCCAGTCTGCTTCCCCTCCCCCCCAATTCACTTTTATTTATACTTTTTGGGGCCTGAGGCAGAGGGTGTCCTTGGATCTCAGGCCTGGCAGGATTGTTTTGTCAGACCAAAATGTGAAGAGAGCTTACTAACACTCTCTGTGGAGTTCAGAGTTATACACTAATGCAGTACAGACATGAAAAATATAAAAGTTAAAATCCTGAGGCACCACTGATGCTGCAGTAGTGCTCCTCAAACAGCAACAGAGAGCATCCAAACCCAAGGGAAGACTTAGAGCATCTCTGCAGTGTCAAGCAGGTCTCTCCTTTAAATAGATACATTAATACACACTTCTCTCCAAATTTCCACAGCTCCAAGAGAATGCTGAAAAGCACAGGAAGCACAGACCCAACCTTTATCTGCTGGAAGGTGAAGGCCATGGGGCTGACGTCATTCACACCCTACCCAAGGCTAACACAAACACTATCAGTGATTCCGTGTCAGCTCTCACTGCTTGGCACGGTGTGGAAGATTAACAATCCCACTGCAAAGCTTGCCAGCAAGGTACACATCCAGTGTGCAAGATAGGGAAGTGAAGAACTGGAAGTAACAATGCTTTCCTTCTTAACATGGGGATGGTTTCTCGTGTAGAACAAATCGTTAATTGTAAATGAAATGCAAAGCACACTCTTCCTGCCCTTCTTTTGCTCTTAGGTCTGGTCAATACCCTGCCAGGGACTTTCACTTGCACAGCCAGGAGAAAAGAAAATAAAAGGAAAAAAAATCAAAAGGAAAGGAAAGGAAAGAAATAAAAAGAGTGTCTTTCTCTTGGCTCTACCACACTGCGCCCTCCCAGGAATGAGAGTGGATGAGAACTGCAACACTAAAAACTACCAGGGTTCAGTCTTAGCTACAGTACCAGCTTCATCTCAGCCTCTCCATGCCTCACCTCCCATTTCTACCTGTTGTCCATCTCCTCTGCTTGGTCCCTGTTAATAAACTCTTTGGGACCAACTCTAATAGTCATTTTAGAGCATAAATGCCAGCAAGTACAGCTCCAGATTTCCAGAAGAGTGCCAGTTTTAAACGGGCTTTTCAGAGCACCATCACCCATTTACATTTCCAAAGGAACAGTGCCACCCTTGCAGAAGGAGCTGGATGCTTCATTAACCCAGAGTGGCTGCTGCTCAACCCAACCCTTTCTCATGATTACAGAACAACCTTTCCCCCACCTGGTAAGGGCAAGAGGTAAGAACATTCTTCAGTGCAGACGCTGCTCGGGAAGAAGGTGGGGCTGAGGGACATGAGCATTTACAGTTCTGCATGAACCACACCATTTAATAACCAGAAATGGTATTTTTCTGATTTGCAAAGTGCACTGCATCAGTCCTCCACATAAGTGAAGGACACCGGGCAGGATGCTGAACTTTCTTTTCTGCAGTAAAAGGATCTTTAGTGGCTCATTTTAAGGGATCAGACAGGCCTGGCACAAGGCCAGAGCCTGTAGGAATTAATTTATGATCGTGGAGTAACTTGTCACAGGTTTTTGCTCAAGCTGAAGTTTCATGACACAAATGCTACTAACCTCACCATGTACTTGAGGACTAGACAGCAGTACTAGACAGTAATTTCATTTTTTATTCTCCTTTCAATTTTTGAGTTTTAAGACTAGAAGTTCAGAGCTTCTTTGCTGTCAGGTACAAAAATAAGATGGGATGAAAAAAAGGCAGGTTCATATTCTCCACAGTCACAGGAGCCCAGGTGATGGGCTTTTATTCCCTGTAACCTCAGGGAGATGGTGAAGGAGACCACACTGTAAATGTGGATCTAAAACAACATACACCTAAAGTAAAAGTAAAATCCATCTAGTTCAGCTGTTTCAATAGCACTCAGCCCTCTTGCTTGCACAGAGGGACATTTTTTACTTGTGGAGGCAAGGGCATGGTGCAACCATACCCTTGAATCAATACCAAAAATACCCAAGAATCAAAAGCAGGATTGAGAATAAAATGAAACAGGATTGTTCCTACACAAGGAAGTTCCCAACTGTCTTTTAAATTGACCAAAGCTATGTACTGCTGGGGAGAAAACTTCCTGTTCCTAACATCACTGATGGCTTTTCCTTTGGCCTTATGCAAGCACCAATAAAGGAGAGGGGTACTCTGTTGCAGACCACTGTGATAATGGCTGGGGGGAATATCCTTGATTTGAGCCATCCCATCTCCTTTCAGTTAAAGGAATTGGGTTAATTTAAGGATCATCATAAATGTAGCTCAGCTGAAGAGACAGGAACAGCTCAAACAGCTGTGAATGACACAGTCCCACTGTAATGCCATTTTAAGCCAGCCCATCCAGTTAGGCTGATGTATACTACTAATAAAAAAGATTGAGGACAGAATTTTTCTTTAAATTGCACAAATGTCAAATGCATTCTCAGTTTCAGAGAGAAAAAAGAAGTTATTTCTGAAACTAAACGACTTTTGAAACAACTCCCCTGAAAGAGTTTCTCTTTTCCATCTCCTTCATCCTTTACTCTTTTCTAATTCAGGGCTTTATGACACTGGCACGTGACATTACAGTAAATTACCTTAATTTTATGCATCAACTTCACCTCTCATGCTGCCACGAGATTAGCACAGGGACAAGATGCCAGCTCACATAGGCCTAGCATGGAATCAGGGCTGTTGGTTGTTCAAAAGCCTGGGCACTTTCCTGGGAAGATCTCTGGCTCATGGCCACTTTGCCCTCCAAAAGCTCAGCCAAGGAATTTGCAAGTGGATAATGGCCCATCACAGTCAAGGGGAGATCACAAGACAAATCAAGCATGAGCTTACTGGGAAAAATCAAAGATCTCATTTCATATGTTTGTCAAAAGATTTTTTTTTTAATTAAAAAAATTAAATTTAAACACTCATACTCTCCTTAATACATTACAAATTTGCATATGTTGAAAGGAAAAGGATTATCTCTCCCATGACACAGCAATTTGCCTACCAGGTAGGTGAGGCCCATCTCAAAATGCTTTATACTCCTAAGTACAGTGATTAAATTTCAGCTACATTTTAAGCAGCTCCTCATGTGACCAGGATTTAGTTCCAGTATCATTTCTTTTCAGGAGGCAAACTTTATAGCATTCCAAAACCTAAGCTAAAAAGGCCCAGGGAGGAACAGTTGTGTTGAAAGCTGAAGTGTTTCATTAATTGATAATGTCACCAAAGGACTCATTGGATGCTGGCAGCTTTCAGTGGTACCAAGATTTGCTCACAGCTCTCAGATCTGTATTTTTTTCTTTCCCAAAAAGTGCCAAATCCAGGCTATTTGACTAGACAGTCTTGCCATTTACACACAGATTAATGGTATCAGGTCCTGGCTAATACTCCAAATCCAATGTTAAATATTTATATTTATACTGCTCCTGACATTAAGAATCTCTGGCCCAAATCAATTAGCAACAGCTTCCATTCAACTCATGTCAAAAATCTGAAAATCTTGGAGAATTTGAGCTTGAGTACTTAACTGATTTTAAGTTCAGGATGTTGCCAACCCAGCTATCCTTTTGAGAGAGCATGACTTTAGAGATTTGATGTATGAAGGGACTGTTAAAGTCACCTAGTTTGATCTCCAACCTAATGTGAGAAAGAACACAGGTACTCCATGCAGTTATTTGTGAAGAGATTTATAGGAGTGGGATTCAGCTGAAGTTGGATGCAGTTAACAAAGATTATATAAAGATCTGTATCATGTTTAAATATCCATAAACACTGAACATTCTGTGTTTAGCACAGGGTGGCAGAAGGGGAAGCTAAAATATAAACAACAGACAGTGTGGACCATACTGCCCAACTGCAGGATCCTTCCTTGGCAGTGATCTCCTATCACCTTCTGCTTCACTCATGCTCTGCTGGAACTGATTGAAAATATAAAGGAATTGTTAAAATTAAATGTTATGAATTTAGGGCCAAGCCACGCAAGTTGTGGGGTGGTTTAAATAGACTTGTGCACATGCTACAAGTGCACACTATTTGTCATCTTCCTTAGAAGAAATATTTCTGCCTTACTATCCTGAGTCATCTTCAACCACAAAAAAATTAAACATGATGCAGCAAAAGAGGAAGTTATACAGAAGGGAAACACAGAAGTGGCACTTTGAGAATGCATTTTCCTGCTCTGCTGGTTCAGAGATCAGCATGACTTTTAGCCCAAGTCTACCAAAATTTGACAGAATGACTCATGGTGAAGGAATACCCACAAACCTAAAGGTTAAAGGGGTGCTTTGTATGGGACTATCACAAAGCCAAGACTGAGGTATTCTTTGCTCTTTAGAGTTGCTGCAATTTCCTGCTGCATTACTCAAGAGCCTCTGGAAGAAGAAGGAGCCAGCACCCCACATGGGATGGGGAAAAACAAGGCATCAGTCAGGATACCAAGACACAGGGAGAGCAAGAAACCCAAACTGTCAGCTGAGAAGTATCAAAATGAACGGAGAAATTGTGGTCTCCCCTTCGAAGTGTTCTATCACTTGTTTTCTCATTTCCCATTTATGCTGCTGAAAAAACACACCACCCAAAACACAAGCTGCTGTTTTAAAACAAAACACAAGTGCTGGTTAAAGCCCAGGCACTTTGCCTGCCTGCAGACCAAGGTGTTTATTTGCCCCTCATCCCAGCATTACTCAACAGCAGTGCTGAGCATCCAATGTTTTAATCTTACAGCAGCCACTGTGCAATTCCTTACTCAGAGGGCCTGAGCTGCAGAAAGACAAGGTTTCTCTCCACCTGGAACAGAACTGGGTTTTTTTCCAAGTTTGTGCTCTAGTCCCAAACACTTGTGTAGCAAACACTTCCCAGGAGATCACTTTGCCCTCCACTCAAAGAAGCCACTCACGTTTTACTACAGTGGAGGACACAAGCAACAAAAAAAAGTGGTAATTCACCAGTATCTGCTTCCCAAATTGTGGGTCACGTTAATTGGCAAACCTATTTAGCACTCTTTAGCAAATATGGGACACAGTAACTCAGAGGTAATTATGGGCACTGGTGGAGAACACACCTAAGGCCTGCCTTGTGTAGGTATGTGCTGGCACATTCATCTCCTCCCCAAAGGCATTTAGCATGGGAATACTTAGGAGATATAAACAGTTGAGGTAGACAGTATGATTCCAAGGGTTCAGATGAAGAGATTGCTCATAATGTATTATGAAAACATATTATTCCAGTTGTTCCTCTTTTATATATAAATAGCCTACATTTATATTAGCAATTTGCTGATTCCATGTTCAACAGGTAAAGCAGTGGCTGGAAGCCAAAAGCTTTTATAGATTTCCAATGTGATCTACAGTGTTCTCTTTCTTATTTCTGAAATGGGTTGAACAGGAAATTATTTTGCCTCTGCAGAAAAAACCACAAAAAATGCAACCAGCAAAATTCCCCACCCTGAGTCAGGGTGAGGAGTTGAAACATTAAGACTGCGAATAAACCAAAAATCCCCAACATAAATCAATCATCTGCTTAAATTGATATATTTCATGATAAACATTTTCATGAGCTAATTCTGAACTATTTTGGTTTCATTCTGATCCCTTTTAACAGACAAGTATTGTCTGTTAAAACAGATTGATTTAAACTCCAAGACAAAGAACTGTTTAAATTGGAACAGCATGTTTCCTTTCACTCCAAACAGTTTTAAAACTGACACCAATTCAGCTTCCAAAAATATCTAGATTTTCTTTGACAAAAAATAGGGAGTCTAAGTTCATCAGCTAATGAAAAAGTGAACATTAATACTGGTTCACATTTGTGAATCAATTGTTTTGACCTGCAAAGCTGGACACCATTCATGAGTTCAGTGCACAGAAACCCCAATTTTTGTGGGTAGATTTCAGATAGAAGCCTCTATCTACATTTTCTTATGGAGTAACATATTTGCACAGCAAATCTTTTCAAGGTGACTGCCATCTACCTAGTCATCACTTAAAATATCCTATAAAATCAGTGCACTGTGTACACCCCTGCTAACAGAAAATACTGACAAAAATAGGGTGTTCACTGAGTTTAACCTGCTGGTCATGGAGTCACAGTGTTACATTTGTCAGAGTTGTTGAGTTCCACTTTAAAAAAAAAAATTAAAAAGATGGGAAGTTGTTCTGACCCCAAGCAACTGTGGAAGAAGAAAGGAAATGGGTCCACAGAGAGCAGAGCTACTCCAGAGAGCCACAGAGAGGGCACCGTGCTGGTGTAACACTACAGCATAAAGCACAGAAAGATACACTTACTTCATACTTCAAACCAGGAAATCTGCCTGGATATTTACATTAACATATCAATAAACTGCTACGAGAGTTGTTGCAGCACCAGCCTTCCTTGGGAAGCTAAGACCTGCTTCTGGAGGCAGCCAAGAGATCAGGGAGAAGGGTCAATCTCTTTGTGCTTGTTCCTGTTCTAGAAGTGTTGATGGTAGAAATAATACATGAAATACTTGTTTGAGCAAGCTTATCTGCCAGCTGTTGTGGCAGAGAGAATGCAGAACGCTTGGAAATTAAATACAAACAAAGAAATGTAACCAAGGGGCTTGGGAGCCAAGCTCCTCTTCTAAATAGTAATATTGGGGCAGATATTGAAAGGGAATTAAGTTATCTGAGGATGGAACCCAGCATAAAGTGCTCAGAGCCAACTGCTCGTGCTGTCCTGTAGCAGCTTTTCAGCAGTGATGCAACTTCAGACATTCCTTTTCATTCTGGCACCTCATTTGAAAAAAAAAAAAAAAACCAACTAACAACAAAAAAACACTTCCCTTGAGTTAAGCAGTGTAAAAATAGGGACACACAAAAACTGATTAATTGGGGAGCAGTTCCAGATTCAAGTGGTCAAGCTCCAGATCCTCGTGGCCGGAGTGTCTGCCCGCACAGCAAACACCACGCCGCGCTCAGGGAAACCCACTAACAGCACTTACACACTCTCACCATCAGAGCAGAACACGGCAGCAATTTCCAAACTTTTGTGCTTACAAACCCAGAGCCCGCTGCAATCAGCCTTCCCAAAGGGCTGAGGGCTCCGAGCACTGACAGAAATCACCGCAATTCTCCGGGGCTGGTGAGCACCCTCGGCTGCCACGATCCCATCCCTCTTCCAGCACACGGGGAGCACTTTGCCAGTCATGGCAGTGACTCCGAAGGGCAGAACACGAGCTAAAACAGAATGGGAGAGCCCCGGCTCCATCAGCGTGAAGTCCAGAGGCGAGCTATGCTGGGAAAGCTGCACCCCCCATGGGATGCTCTGTGGGGAGGGGGGGTCTTGGNGTCATGGCAGTGACTCCGAAGGGCAGAACACGAGCTAAAACAGAATGGGAGAGCCCCGGGTTCACCAGCGTGAGGTCCAGAGGCGAGCTATGCTGGGAAAGCTGCACCCCCATGGGATGCTCTGTGTGGAGGGGGGGTCTTGGCTCCGCTGTGGAGATGCTGAAGGACAGGAGAACGGAGCGGTCCTTCCTGCTGCTGCTGCCCGAGCCGTGGCACCACACGGAGACACCA